>CM070488.1:4648311-4883311 GCA_036324585.1 Champsocephalus esox
ATACGTATCACAAATACAAAGCTAGTAGCAAGCTAAGTTAACATTACATAGCTGATGCTGAGCTAAACATGTTTGCTAACCGTCCATATGCGTTAATGTGACTGACCTCTCCGGGTGAGTTTTCAAGTGCCTGATGAAATTCGACGTTGTTGCGCCAGCATCCTTGATTTTGATATTGCAGACTTTGCAGTGTGCGCTCCTTTTGTTGGTGCCGCTGGCGTTTTGTTAGAAGTGTTTGTAGTTGAACCTAATTACAAGCGGTACAGCCGCAGGTGTGCCGCCGGTCGCTATTGTGTTACTACGAGGTAGTAACAGAGGCGCGCACGTCTGCGTAATGAGCCCGGCTAACGTACTGGATGGCCTACCTGCCTGTCAGCCTTCCATCTGGGCACAAACTTATCTCGTGCCCTCATTGGTCATGTGCGCGTTCGTGTGTGTTGGAGGAGGGGCTCTGTGAGGAAGTGGCAGCCTCTAGCAGATTATCTCCGGTTGTGTATTTTCAAATTCTAGCGATCTCGAGCCGGTTTCTCTCAAATGTACCTACCCCACCTTTAATACGCCAAAAATAGAAAACACAATGATTGTTCACGAGTCCCAACACACGAGTCCAAGTCGAGTCTGAAGTCTCTGTGTTTGTGACTTAAGTGCGACTCGAGTCCGAGTCGCAGACTCGAGTCCCCATCTCTGAGACACACACACAAATCCCTTATCCCTCCGTAGTCGTTCAAGTAGGAGGAGAAATGCCAGCGTTCTCCATTCACTGTGTAAATTATATATATAGAATAATTATGATGATGAATGCTTTTTTTTACCACTAAAATACTGCAACACACCTTTGATTCCTGTCATTTATAACTGGTTAAATATTATTAACTTTATCTGTACAAAGTAGCCTTTGCAGGAAACATGCCCAAATCAACAAAAACTGCGAGCCTGCAGGCAAGACGCTCCGCTTCTGAAATGCTTCTGAAACGCGCCCGGTAGGGTTTGACGCCGGAGGAGGCCGGACCAATACCGCGGCCGCATCATGGTGACGGTGCCCGGCCAATGCTTAAAGTGGCACAGCCAGGGGAACAGTTTGCGGAGTTGATTCTTAATACGTAGGCCTACTCTTAACTTAACCACTTTTAACAGAATTATGTCGGTATGCACTTGATGCAAACTTTGCCCAACACCATTGTGCAACAAATGGTGAGAGAGAGAGAGAGAGAGAGAGAGAGAGAGAGAGAGAGAGAGAGAGAGAGAGAGAGAGAGAGAGAGAGAGATAAAGACAAGGCATTAGATATAATAAATTGCATACATAGCATACAAATAATTCATAGTTTAAGAATAATTTAAATCAGTGTCCTACAAAGAGACAACTATACCAATGTCTCCACAGCTGCGATTAGTAGCGTGTAGTACTATACCTTATGTTCGATAAGGCCAAGAGGATTTCATTATCAGAGTCATTAAGCCGGCAAATACATTTATACATAAGATTTCTTAAAACAGCTGGTAGAGTATTGACTCCTGCAGCCACACACATTTCACTTGCACTAGACCATCGAGGTTCGAGGTCTCTTCAGCAATATTCGCATGGCATCATTATGAGCTACTTGAAGTTTCCGTAAACTTGCTCTTCTGTAGTTTGACCATAGATGTGCCGTTTAGAGCGGTGTGCAACATGCTCTGAGCAGAGACGTCTTCACTCAATCTGCACACGCACTAAACTTACGTAGGAGAATGTTTGCTTGTGCATACATCATGCGGCATTGCCTATAAATATCTTCATCATCTGTCAATTGTTCTGTAATAAAGTGTCCAAGATATTTTAACTTATTACAGACACTAAGATTAATATCAGACAATTTAAAATCAGGAAATGTAAGACATGTATCTTCTTTGGTTCTAAAGATCATGACAGCACTCTTACTGGCGTTGTATTTGATGTCATGCTCTACACCGTGACCACACACAGAGCACACAGCAAGAAGCTGCTGGAGACCAGCGCGAGATGGGCTCAGCTCAACAAGATCATCTGCATACATAATACGGTTCACTAGAGGAGCTACTATCATGCATCGAGTATTACAGGCTCTCAGTTGCTCGGACAGATCATCAACATAGAGGTTACAAAGAACTGGGGACATACTTCCACCTTGTCTGACACCATTGCTAACCCCAAATGGGGCTGAGACCCTATTGCCCCATTTGACTTGCATAGTCTGGTGGCCTACCAGTAGACCAGAATTCTCACAATGTATTTGGGCACCCCTCTTTGACTCAGCTTAACAAATAACTTCCTATGATCAACACGATGAAAGGCTTTAGAAGCATCAATGAAACTCATAAGAACTGAGGAGTTATTACCTCTATATTTGTTGACAATTTCCTTCAAGGCGTATATACACAAGTCAGTGCCGTGTTTAGCCTTAAAGCCAAACTGGTTATCTGTTGAGTTAATAAAGTCATCTAATCTGTCCAGCAGAATTCTTTCAAGGACTCTTGACAGTGTGCTGGCTAAGGCTATGGGCCTATAGTTGTCTAGGCTTCCCACTTTACCGGCTTTGTCCTTAATAACTGGCACCAACAGAACAGACAACATTGAGTCTGGTAACAAGCCATGACTCATAAAGGCAGTAAAGCAGATAGAAAGAAGAGGAGCTATTTTCACACTGGCATGTTTAAGATGTTCAGCAGAAATATGATCTACACCACTGGCTTTGTTGTCAGACAGCTTGTTTATAGCTTGGCACACCTCATGTGGCGTTATCACCATTGACTCTTTGTTATCAATGTCATCTACCCTATACAGTTCACTTTGGACACAGTTGAATAAGGTGCTATAATGCTGTCGCCATAACTCCACAATGTTGTCTGTTCCGGATGTTCCGTCAACAGTGCATGGTAGAGATATTATGCATTTATTAATAGCCCTCACTTCTTTCCAAAAATCCATAACATTGTTACTGAGCAGCTTCTTAGCCATGGAGTCGGCCCTCGTGGCGTGCTCATTTTTGCAGATGAAGCGGATAGCATACTTGTATCTTGCATTAGTAAGCTTCTTGTACTCAAATACAGACCCATGTCTGGGTCTGCCTGCCATAGCCCATGATTTGGTGGCTTCACAGGCTTCAGCAGGACACTCAGCTACATACCTGTTCCAGCCAGGCCTGATGTTAGGAGTCTTATTGTTACTTTTGTAGTAAGGCTTCCTGCCTTCATACAGAGCACTTACTATATCACTGTACATGGAGCAGATATCACTCCTATGCTTTGCATCCTTACAGTTAACATCACTACACATCATTGCATCTCTAGGTAGATGAATATTAGTTAAGGATGTATCCGTCTGAGCATAATAGGATGTAATGTCTTCCTTTGTAAGGGTTGACCAGTCTAATTTTTCTGTTTGAGGACTATTTACATTTCTGGTTAGCCCAGGTAGAGGTTCAACATTTTGAACCTCAACATTTGAACGGGTCTAAGGACAGAGGGTGTCGTATTGTCATACTGATATTCTGTACACACTGTGAAGACCACTGAGACAAATGTAACATTTGTGATATTGGGCTATATAAATAAACATTGATTGATTGATTGAACATTTATTGACATAGCAACAGGTATATGATCAGTCGTTGCTGTCCTGTAGAGAATGCTCATACACTCAAGTGAAGCATGAGCATCAGCTGTACTAATACAATGATCAAGCCATGACGTAGTATGCCAGGCCTCACTAATGTAGGTATAACTATCTGCAGGCAAAAGCACCTTGCTGGACAATATAAAATTGTTATCGTGACAGAACTGAGCCATATGCTTGGCAAATAATGAGTTCCTGTCTGAGATATCTGCATTCATATCCCCAATGACATACACAAGAAGAAGTATTGCTTTGAATAAAGGAATTAATGAAAGCAAGCCTATTTAGATATTCATCCTCATTCTGATGACATTCATAGGGTGTATACACATTTAGAATAATAAATTCCTTGTCATTGTGAGTAAACTGTATTGCAATGCACCAGTCGGCACAAAGCCTAACCACATTTATTGATGAATCAAGGTTCTTATTCCACAGGATAGCCACACCCCCTGATATCCTTCCTCTGACTATTCCCATGCCAAAGTCAGAAGTAGACTCCCCAGCCCCATGGAAATTATCATTGAAAGAGTTCAGTTTTTCCAGGTCTTGCTTCGCTAAAAATGTCTCTTGCATACTGTACATAGTATGTCACAGTTCTCCAGAAGGTGGTCAACTACAATGCGGCGAGCTTTATCCCCTGTGCTCTGGCCCATACGAAGGCCACGACAGTTGTACGACAAGACCCGAATAGTCATTTAGCGAGACAAGTGAGTGCCCATTGCACCAGCAGGCACACTCATTCCCCCCGCAGTAGGTGCAGTGTTTGAGCCGATAACTCCCGCTCTGCGCGGCTCATAATATCGCCGGACAAATGCCCCTTCTGCGGATTGTACATTTCGCTGACCTCATTGCATTCAGCAGATACTTTAAATGAACTGTATCTACCGTGTATAGTGCCGAGAGAGAGAGAGAGAGAGGAGAGGAGAGAGAGAGAGGAGAGAGAGAGAGAGGAGAGAGAGAGAGAGAGAGGAGAGAGAGAGGAGAGAGAGAGAGAGAGAGAGAGAGAGAGAGAGAGAGAGAAGAAAACAATCATGCCAACAGTGTGGAAGAACTGCTGTGGAGACAGAGCAGCACTTCCTCACACAATGCCCAACTTTTGAACCTATACGGAAACAATTCTTCCCAAAACTCAATCATAAGCATCTTCAAATATTTAAAAATGAAAATAAAAAACAAACATTTTCTCGGGGAATATAAACAGAGCTGCATTGTTGCAGGACAGTTTGCCTCTGCCTGCCACAGTTTGAGGGAATCGGAATAAGCAGATCCACCAGGTCTCACATCTTATATATCTTATATATATATATCATATTCTATTTTGTATTAATGTATTATATGAATGAAATGAATCTGTATTCCTTGTAAGAAAAAACAAACATAACATGTTCTTGCTTAAAGGTGGGGTAGGTAAGTTTGAGAAACCGGCTCGAGATCGCTAGAATTTGAAAATACACAACCGGCGAAAATCTGCCACTTCCTCACAGAGCCCCTCCTCCAACACACACGAACGCGCACATGACCGATGAGGGCACGAGATAAGTTTGTGCCCCGATGGAAGGCTGACAGGCAGGTAGGCCATCCAATGCGTTTAGCCGGGCGTACTTTTTACAGTATTACGGCTTCTACAGATGAATTTATTTGATGGATTTGTTGTCAAAGCACTTCAGATATTCATTGCTATCGGGATGTTAAGAGCATTCCATGGAATATAACAAAAAGTGTATCTCGAGCCGGTTTCTGAAACTTACATACCCCACCTTTAATGTTCAAATTCTTAGCAATTTGTGTATTACTGTTTTTTGTTTATTTGTGTGTAGATGTTGCAACTATACAGAGCTTTGGCAATACTATATGTAACTGTGGTCATGCTAATAAAGCTATTGAATTGAATACACGAAAAGTAAATAACACTTACTAGTTAATTTTCCAAAACGTTTTTATAAAAAAGTTTAGAAAATGTGACAATTAATTTAGAAATTAATGAGTCCTTAACACATGTTCTCATTGTTACTTAAAGGTGTGGTAGGCGTTCGTGTGTGTTGGAGGGGGGGCTCTGTAAGGAAGTAGCAGATTTCTTCCGGCTGTGTATTTTCAAATCCGAGCGCACTCGAGCTGGTTTCTCCAAAATTACCAACCCCACCTTTAAGTGTTACTTTTTTAAACGCACATTGAAAAAAAATCCATTTAGGGCAAATAAATTACATGAAAAATAGAGTTGTATTGACTTCACCATCGGAACTGTTTTTACAGTGTACCAGAGTGTCTGTGCTGGAATCAGGTCGAATGTGTGGAAGAAGCATGGAAGCTGGAAGCAACATGTTGGTTCAGCAGGTTTGTGCTGTAACAGTTTAAACATGGCAGCGTCCGCAGCCTCTGGTGCCCCCGGCGGCACTCCACTGAACCCACTTTGTAGTCCCAGCTGCCACGAAGGTTGTTAATGTTGGTACCAGCACACATTCTGGGGAACGGTTCAACAGAGCACTGCAGGTCGTGTGGTACAAGTTTTGGTGACCACATCTGGAACTTTCATGGAGGTCCAGAGCAGAATATTTGTCATATGGATTAATGTTTCAAAACACAGCTGATCGACAGATTTGTTCTGTAGGTTATTTTGCTTTGTGGTGATTCCAAAAGCGTTCAAGCTAAACGTTTTTACGGTAAGAGTTCAGAAGTCAATGTCTGCTTTTAAGGACAGACGTTTTTTTAGTAACCAAAACGTCTGTCCTTCCACAATACGACGAAAAGTCTTGACTTTTAAATGGTCTGTAAAAGCTAAAATCCCACAGTTCACGCCAGAGGGAGTTCCTCCCCCACTTGTAAGTGATACGCTAAGGGGCGGGACATCTCTAAATGGTTGACAAAACCCTAACCGGTAGGATAAAATCAGAGCAGACTGGGCTCTGGTTTCATACAGAGGGTGAAAAGAGGTGCTGCAGTGGCGGTTCTAGCTGATATGATGCCCTGGGCGGTGCACCCCCCCCCCGGCATGAATATACAAAAGTACAGGTCGTATGAATAAATAAAAAGACACATCAAATTCAGAATTAAATAATTGCTATTAGGAATGATGACATCATCCCGATAAACCGATAACAGTATTAATAGCCCCGATAATACACAATATATTTTTTGGGTAAAAAAAAGAAAAAAATACTGCGGTGTGGGTGGATTGGGATGAGGGGCGCTTGTTTTTCACTCGGCTCCTCCCGTTTTGCCAGTACTGTGGTGTTAGTGGTTTAGGAAGAGGGGAGTTCTTCACAAATCCAGCGCTCCCTAATACTTCGAACCTGATCAGTCTCCTGAAACATCGCCATCGCTACGATGGTGTGTTAAAAGCGTACGAAGACAATAATACAATACTGTGTGTGTGTGTGTGTGTGCGTGTGCGTGTGTGTGTGTCTGCGCGCGCGCGTTGGAGCTATGTGCAACTCAAGGCATATGCTCGAACCGGAGCTGCCTGGACGCTGCAATCATGTTGCTGAGTGTGCTGACTTTTCGTACAATGTCCCGCTGTCTGCTTCCTGCATCAAGTCAAGTGTTCGGCGCAGTTGTGTGGATAGAGCGCTCCTCTGTTTTCATTTAAACAGCTCCTTATATCCGTTAGCGCAGCTAGCTAGCACCAGATGCTAACAACAACAATACACGTAACGTCTCTCTCTTGCTCGCTCGGACCACACGTACACACACCCTCCCGGTCCTCCAGATGGCCAGTCGGTGCCTGCCGGTGAGCGTGGAAGTGTGGTCTGCCACAAGCGGGCGGCAGGAGCGGGGCTGTCAGCATCAGCTTGTAGATGGTATTTTAAACTCGATGCGCTCTGAAGCTACGGGGCGGCCGAGAAAAAAAAATACACATGCGTTAATCGCGTTAAAATAATTAGTGGCGTAATTTTTTTTTATTATCGGTTATCGGTATCGGTATCGGTCTTGAGAAGCAGGAAGTTATCGGTATCGGTTTCAAAAAACCAATATCGTGCATCCCTAAATATAACATACATTAATACATACACATATATATATAAGTTATAGAATGAAAATACTAAATTGCACAAATCAAACCGAACAGAACACACGTTAAATAACTGATTTACAGAATTAGGCATCTCTAAATTCAACTCCCAAACAGCCCCCTACAATCTGACCTTCCTTGCCTTCTTTGATGCAAAGTCATCAATCAAAAATGAAAAAAAGGACTTGTCAGTACAATTACCTTTGAGATGTTTGCTAAATGAAGATGACTATATCAATAACGGTTATAGTGGTTGTTTATAACGTTTTTATTGCAGGGCTACACATTATCGTTCTGATGGTTTGAAATGATTCCAATGTTAGTTGCTGAACTGACGACGAAACACAGGCAGCTAACAAGCAGCAATGGAGTTAAGGTTACCAGCATAATTTAATTACATGCTTAATATAGCCCAACTAAATAAATGAGATGTTACAGGTTCATACCTTTTACCTTTTGAGCGTTTCTCTTCTTCTTTCCTTTTCTTTTTAAACTGAACACCTGATGCCTTGTGCCTTTTTTTCTCCATCACCGTAGGAATTCATTTTCGACCCGAGAATCAATGCATAGCACTCCCCAACACTGTCAACTACAGGTCAAGACTATACCAAGTTGCCATAGTCAGTAAATAAATAATACTTTATTTTTTCATACAACCCAGGCCAGGAAATAAATATATCTGCAAAACTATTTATATTGTATGAATGATTTCGGTGGCATTTCGAGGCGTGAGATTATCAATTGTCGCCCATATCAATATCTGCCACTGACAGGCAGTATGAGAAAAATAAAGAGCTTTTTGAACATTAAAGCATGGAGACATGTCACAGTGGAGGCACAAAATACTAATATGAACCTGATATGGGGATTATGGAGCCCTTTAAAAACATATACAGTTTACAGATGGCAATTAAAGCCCAATATCACTTTCGAATACTTCCAAAATGACTAACCAACATTTTTGAAATTACATAATTTCTGCATTTCTGCCCTGGTCTTGAACAACTTTTTACATTTTTTACACCTATTCACTATTTTATCAGACACATGTTGTGGCTGTACGTCATTGGATAGAAATGTATGTGAATATGTTTTGTAATAATCTGCAATTGACGTATAAGTATTGCATTTAAGATCAGATAAAGACAAGCAGCAACAGCAGCAGCAACAGTTTTTGCTTTGTTTATGCCCATAAGGCAGTGGTTCTCAAAGTGGGGGGCGCAGAGGCATGACTTCTTATTTATTTATTTTAACCATTTTTCATAAAAATGGTTAAAAAAAAAGAAGAAGAACATCATAATTTGAAAAAGTATTGATTCGAAAATAATATGATTTACGTCTGGGTCTCTGTGTTTCATTAAAGCTCGGCTCTGTGTGTGTGGAACGAGCCATTTTGTGTGCGCGAGCGAGAGAGAGCGCACCGGTACCGGAGATCGTAGTTGTTGTTAGCTTCTGGTGCTTGCGAGCTACGCTAACAGATATAAGGAGTGTTTTCAACAACAAAATGGAGGAGAGTCCTCCCCTGTCAGACTGAGAGGCTCAGTGAGCTAAAGGACTCTCTCATTGTTTAGAGAGTTAACTTTAGTCTAAGTTATCTCAGTGGGTCTCAAACTTTTGGTCACCATTAATGTAAACAATTATTTCCGAGGCACACGTTTATATGATCATTATAGTTATAAAAAAATAAGAGAATAAATGAAAAACAGTTATGAAATACGATATGACAGTAAAACAAGAATAAAGTTTAAAAGGGTGATTTGTAAAATATCCATCAAGAAAAAGTAAATCTGTTTACAGTTCTGTTTCATATGGGTGCTGAGAGATGTATCCATAGATCTCTCATGTTGCTCTCAAAGTGCACCAGATTGATGCTTTTAACTTCAATATTTAAAGATAAATCTTCCCGGGGGAGCATGCCCCCGGACCCCCCTAGATGAGGTGAGGTCCACACACCACTTATAAAAATAGCACTTTACCCCTGCTTACACTTATATTCCGTGAGCTGATTACCGAGCCTTCATTGTAACAGTTGCGGGTACATTGTGTATATGTGTGGGGAGTGTTGCAGTAGAACATTCCACTGTAGCGCCCGGTACATTAATGGAAAACCCTAAATGTTTGAGCACCCTCTATGAAACGTCAAGCCACAGCACCCCCAAAATAAATCTCTGGCGCCGCCACTGAGCCTGACTATTTGTGTTGGGGGGCCCGACTTATTTTTTTCTCCAAAGGGGGGGCCTGACAGAAAAAGTTTGAGAACCACTGCCTTAAGGGAACTGTAATGACACATGATAAATATATAAAAGAACATGTCATATCATAATAATCATATAAACCTTTCTACACTCAATATTACAACGCAAGCAATAAAGAAGCACGTGCTGTGTAAAAGAAGCTGTTTGGGTAACATTAGAACCTATGATTAAATACTCAATTAAATACTAACTGCTGCTGGAAATACTGATCTGTTCATTTATACCAACATAGTTATGATGGCTCATGACTTGTTGAATTAGTATGAATGTCGTAGTGCCTCTTAAAGCCAAACACTGTTGGATATATGCTTCTCTGAAACGGTCAGAAACTTTGACCGTTTCTCCTCGCATGTGAGATTTTTCCACCGCTGCACCGGCACAGAATCACAGTCACCAGTTTGAGGGCTCGCCAGCTCAGAAAACCTGACCAACCGGAGCCAAATTTACCAGCGTTTGGCTGCCGTCCAGCCCGATTCTTCCACGTTTTCCTGGGCTGCAGCCAGCCTGCGGGCCAGTGCCAGCCCCACTGGGTGCTGGGGAGCTTTGTTTTCACGGCCCTTCTGCTTTATTCAATGGGCTCCGCAAGGCTGGGGGGTGGGGCACCGTGCTAACACTGCCAGGGTGATACTGTAGGTGCAGTACGCTCACGGGTCATCTGGCTAAAAATATGTGCATCGAAAGGTGCACCTTGAAACGAAAGCCTCCACCGAGCGGCAGATTATTTTAGCTGAGTTTTCCCTCAGTCGCTTTCATGCTAAGTGAGTTTCATGACACCTGGGCCGATAAAACCTGATTAAAAAACAACTGTATCATTTAAAGAATGAATAGGCATTAAGAGAAGATAATGATTCTTAAGAAATCTTGCTGGTCTGTGTCTTTGGCACTGAGAAACCTCCCTCTACGTTTGGCTGCTTGCAATGTAGAACATTACATTACAAAAATAAGATTCAGCTTCAGCTTTTAATTTGAAATAAATCCAGATTATATTGCATACAATAATCAATGCATTAGAGATGAAAATTAAATTATTTAAATGAAAGTTAAATGATTGCTTTATTTCGTTTTTTACACTCCTTGACTGTGCAATTAAGCATTCATTTATACACTTATTTATATTGTAATGCATGCATTTTTATATATATTTCTTCTGATATATTGTAGTACAATGTGCACATTTTTACTATAACTTCTTACATTTATAACAACATTTTATAATTGTTTAGCTTTTTTTGGAAATGTTTACTTCCACTTCATATGTTGCTCAAAATATTTGTCTTTGATTTAACTTCATTTTAACATGGAGTAAGTGATCTAAGAATCGATGTCCCAGGTAAATTAAGTATTCTGATTCTATTAGGGTTATTCTTAATTTTCCTCGTATGATTTTTGACACCTTGAAACCTACCACCTATTATGTTTACATTATTAATAGGATCTTACTTATGTGATTTGTCCAAATATTTAACATGTCAGCTTGCGCAGAGCTAAACATTTGAATACAGCTGGTATGTCTGGTTATTAATGGTGGAACAAAGACTGCACGATTAGTGTGATGCCCTAATGTTGTGTCACTCTCTGATCATGCTGTTGTTGATAACATCGCCATCTGTTACCTCCAAATGTTCCTGCTGCTGCGGCGGCGGCTACGCTAGTCTTAAATATGAGCGTTGATGGTGGGGGAGGAGGGGGAGGAGGATGTGAACCAGCGAACCAGCGGTGGGAGTATGAGGAGCATGTACGGTGTGATGGGATCTCCACAACCACTGGTACAGTATTGACTACGTGGGAGAGAATGACTCACCCTCAAATATCCACACACACACACACACACCTGTGGAGGAGGTGTGTGTGTGGGCAGTGTGTGTGTGGCGGGGCAGATTGCTGCTGCTGAACTCCACCACCAAAACACTCCATTCCCTCGCCTTCTCTCTTGTTTTTCTGTCTTTTTGTTTGTCTGGTGATTTACTTATTTTGCCTGATGGTTGTTCGGATTCCTCTGAGGTCTCTGGTGTTCTTTTATTTTAACTTTAAGTTGCCGTTTCTCCCCCTCTCTGCTGTGAAATGTGTAGTTGTGGGTGTTCTGAGTCGAGAAATTTGTCATCCAAAATCTGTGAACAGCCAACAGCCCCCCCCGAATTTGAAGCAGCAAGTGTGAGTGAATCGCAACACATTAAAAGTGTATATCAGTTTCTACCGCGGTGTTGTTTGACTGCTTTATAGTTGGTATTCCAACACGTTTACAGTAATTATTCACCCTTTTTGTATTTAAGATGTAACACTCCCCGGTGTTAGATGTGAACTCCCTCACACTGTTGCAGGTGTCGCTTCGACGTTAACACTGTCAGGTGTAAATATGTTTATATAGAAATATCTAAGATATCACATAAAACAGTAAGCTCCGAAACATAAGTGCTAAGGATCACCCTCCAAGCAAACAAGAAAAGAAAAGAAAAAAGCTGACTGCATTTCATATGCAGCGTATTCAAATGTTCTCCTTTGCGTGAGAATAATGAATGAAAGTGTAATTTATTGACCAACCTCGCTGGTTAAATGTATACGGATCTTTTGTAAAAGCAGAGGTCGGTTTGTGTATTCTGACACCCAGAGGCTCACTTCCTTCATCTTGCATAACTAGCTTTTGAGTTATTCAAATAATATGCCGACACTTTTTCAATATGCCTTGGCTGATGAATTCCACAATTTCTGTTAAAATACTTTCAGTTACATACATATATTTGGCATTTATACATTGATTCAGAATTGTAGATTGTACCCACCTACAGTATGCTTTTCTGTTATACCTATTACTTTTTCCAAGTTTAGAGGCAGCGTTTATTCACATTAAGATGATAGGGATCTGAGGGATATCAACTCTTTATTACTTCTTTCCTTCAAACATAATGTACAGGTGGTTAGCTTTCTGGTAGCATCATGTTCAGGTTCATATCAGTATTTAGAGTAGCCTATTACGTACAATTAGTTGGAGCACTAGGCATAGAAGTGCGAGTGTTACATAGTCATTAGGGTTGCCAGAAACTGACCATGATCAAAATCGATTATTCGGCAGCCCTGGCGAATAATAATCGATTATTCGACCGACCCCTAATACTATTACTAGTATTAGCATTAGTCTATATTTTGGTTGAAACTAAGCCATACATAAATAATAATAAAAAAATATATAAATAAAATCGATTTTTAAAAAAAATAATATTCGATTATGGAGACTGTAACGAATATTCGAATAATCGAATAATCACTGGCATCCCTAATAGTAATGTCACTATTTTCCTGAAGCAAACAAAAGAGTCCAATGGAGCCGTTTCAGAAGGGGAGGGAGTGTGTGAGAGAGAAACGATTCCACACACTTAATTTTCTTCCATTCCAAATTATTTAAGTTAAACATCTTTTATCCAGCTCCTTGTAATTTGATTAATATTTGCCAATAATACAAGTAATAAGTAAGTATTTTTTCCGACTGATAGCCAGACTTGAAGGAGGTCTCTGGAGGTTTGTCGTGGCTCGTTGTGGGGGTCTCTGTCTCCAAGTCGCTCAGGAACCCCGTCCCTCACAAATAAGGAGTGCAGGATTTAAGGCAGACTTTTTTCCCAGACACTGTTTTGGATTTGAACACGGAGCCCCCTCTGCTCGGTGGAAGCAGCTCAGTAACACTGGAGTTCATCCAGCTCCACATAATTGAGGCCATGATGAAGTCAAGTATTTTTCAGAGTAATGAGTGTTAGACGGTTTTATTCTGGAAGGTAGTTCCGCCTCACAGCCCCCCCCACCTTTCCCCCATCAGCCACCCACTCTTACCCGCCAACACATTGGTTCAATTTTGTTAAGTGCCACTCAAGAGACATTCCGCAAAAATAAATAAAATAAACAAATTGATTTAAATTGAACTAGAAAGGTGCAGATTTGTACATGTTTTTAGGAGCTAAATTAATAGCAGAGAATGCGATTTAAAACTTATAGAACTTATCTAATTATAGTTAAAGAAAATGGGTTCTCTGGGTTCAAGCCTCCATGTAAAGTTACGGGGTGGAAACAGTATTTCCGGTCTCAACGTTTTCATAATAAAACCAATGATCAAATGATTTAACAGTGATATATATGCAGTACTCATCAACTAAAAAACATCAGTTTATCCTTGTTAATTATACAACATGTATTGGTTTAAATTGTGTCCAACAAAGTTTTTCTCTTTCGATTCTGAGAGACTGAGAGGTTTTGATAGGCTAACACATTGATTGTTTTAGCCGCAATGCATGTCGGGACATGGTTTTTATGCGATATGAAATCGGAAAAATATTTTTGAAAAATATTTTTGAAAAATAAAATAATACTTAATTCCGAGTGTTCTTGCTTTTCTCTTTGAAAGTCATCACATAACGGCATTGTAATACACGGTTCGGCTGCATTACATATTACATATCTGCCGTAGATATTTATTTATAGAGCCCTGATCAGAAGACCTTTTGACAAACATGAAGAACTGCAGCCAAAACTGAAAACGTGACGTGGATCATAAATATATCAGCAATTAAACAACATCTTCCATTTCTTTTCACACAATACGTCTCCTTGCAGTATCAACACTAATTCAGCTGACTTTTATATTTGATCCAATAAGTAGATTAGGTTATATTTACACCATAACGGTGCACAGCTGATAGAAAGGGACTTTTTTGTAGTTTTTAAAGATATTATTTACTACCTTTCCAACTCCTCATGCAGTTGACTGTTACAGGTCTATATACTAACATTTTGGTTTCGATACCGATACCAAGTCAAGAATTGTGATTCCGATTATTTTTCGATACTTTTCTTTTATTATTTTCATGATAAATAATATTGTAGTTTATCTGTTAAGTGTTTTCTTACAACATGGTCTCTTCTTTATACTTGAGTTTATGTGATTTATTTGATAGTTAACTTTATATTTTATTAACATGTAATAGTACAGTCATATAAATAATTATTTACCAAATGTACATTGCAGATGTTAGCCACATTGGTAAGTTAGACAAAAAGATAGCCAGATTAGACAGTTATCATTGCCATTAATTGCCCCGTCAAACTACTAAAACGTTCGTTTGTCACAAAATAAATTACACTTGTTTGACTTAGATTTGAGGGCATGGCTTGAGCATGATGTAATTATGTTATCTATCACATTCGCTAACCTGTCTAGATGCTGGTCGGCGGGTGCTTAGCCAAGTCTGATGTGTTGGCTCCCTTGGTTTGCCGGGATCTAAAACATGTCTGACAGACAGGCCTCGTGGTGTCCGTAGGCTGGCCCTCACTGTCAGAGATATCGCTCAAATACTTCCACATTTAGCTTCTGGCGTCTTTTCTGTCAACAAGCCGAGGCGCAGCGGCAGTTGCACTCCCATCTGCAGCCATGCTTCTCGTTTTCTCACATGCTCTGGCAGCTAGCGCGTGCACGAGAGAGGGGAGGGACTTATAATGTGCTTGAGAGGGGAGGGACTGCAGGCACGGCTGCAGTGCAGGGAGTGGAAGCAGAGCGCTGAACACACGCGGCTCTTATTAAAACGGCGCTTTCTCACCGGAGTATTTTCCCCCGTCATTCTTAAAGTACCGATACTAATGAAACGGAGGAATCGTAACGTTTTTAACGGCAGTGTATCGCGGTATACCTTTCAAGTATCGGTACACCGTGCAACACTAGTCTATACAAGTTCATGGTACAATGCATAAGCTTCACATCGAGAGACTGAAACTGTATTTTCCTTTACCGTTCTGTTTTAATTTCACAATAAAGTTAATAGTCATATTATGTTTGATATTATTATTTTTTATTAACGAGACCACTGGTTTTTGAACCCGCACCGCCTAGTGGTTAAAGCACGTTATTGAATGTTGTTGTTGAATACGTTTTATTTGATGAAAACATTTAAATATTAAGAGTAGCCTACTTACAAAATTGGGGGAAGGTAGAAGGCATGATACAAATATAGAATATCAAGAAGATACTGTAGTGATCTCTTCAATAAAACAGTTTAGTGCAGGACGTCCAAAGATAGGAGGATGTGCAAAACAGACAAACTAATAAGGCTTTATTTAAAGATTACTTTAAGTTAAGGTCTTCTTTTGAATGAGAAAAAAACGTTGGGGTTATCCACAGATAAATATGAAGTCTGACAAAGTACTTAACGTCCAATATATTGCAGTTTATTTTGGCACTTGACAATCACCTTCCCTGAATTTGACTCAGGTGTAACTAAAGTCTGATTTAAGGGTTGTTTATATTTCACATCATTAATCAGAATCTGCAAAGTAACTCAAATAAATGTAGTGGAGTAAAAACACCAGGTTAACCTCTGAATTGTAGTGGAGTAGAACAAAGTAGTACATGCTGCTGTAACAAAAACATTTACCAACTTGGGATCAATAAAGTATATCTTATCTTATCTTAAGATGATCGATGGCTACTGCCATATTTGCACAATGTGCCTCTGAACCTTGCCAAGTGCATGTTTCAGGCTTATCAATGAACAACAGGAGGGGTCACAGACATAAGACCAGCTGTTAAATAAAGCTCTTCTGACCTCAGGTGTCATGTGGGTATATGAATTCACCCATTTATTAATTATATGTTTTAAATTTGATAACACCACTGTGTTTCGCATCCCCTAAACCTCCAGGGTGTGCACAGTTTAATACTGGCAACTTCTAATTGTGGGAAATACGAAAACGTCTTATAAAGAGACGTGCCATAGAACGTGTTGCGAAACACACAATAGCCAGCATGTGTAGCTCTGGGGGGGGGGCTGGACTGGACCATGGATGTATGGGCTGGACCCGTCAAATTCCAGTTTTGGAAAGTCTGCCGTGGTTCCATTCCATTTCAAAGAGCTGTTGACGCTCAGCGTAACCTTGTCGCACTGCCACACCAACATGCAATCACAGGGCTTGATGACTAATCACGGGGTTTGTAAAGCAAGGCGGATGTTGTAGTCCCAAACGATAGCTGGGGATTCTGGGTAGTGTAGTGTCTTCGGAAACTGTAGTGTAAACTCATAAAAAAATATTTGTTTCTCTGAATCGAAGGTTAAAAACTAGGGCTGTCAGTCGATTAAAATATTGAATCGCGATTAATCGCAAATGAATCGCACATTTTTTATCTGTTCTAAATGTACCTTAGAGCAGTGGTTCCCAAACGTCTTGTGCCCAAGGCACACCAAAGGACAAGTACAAATCTCAAGGCACACCTATTGTGCAAAATAGCCCTTATAACACGTGTTATCACTCATATCATGTAAAAAATCTGTAAATGTGCATAATTATTTACTAATGCCAAATAAAATGTGACAAAGACAACTATATTACTCGTGAAATATTTATTAACGAAATATTTCAGAAATGAATTTGAAACGTTATCAAATTAGGCTTCATCAAAGCAGCAACACACTCATTTAAACCAGACAGGTCACAACATTAAAAATGAGACAAAGGAAATTCAGAACAGAGAACTGTCAATGCAAGGAAGCTGCATTGTCCATGGTCCTGAACTACACATTATAAATGTAACATTTCAGCAGAGATGGGGTCGTTACTAAAAAAAAAGTTATATATTACATATTACATATTATAATATATTACACTACATATATTACACTACTTCTTTACTTTCTACATAAAGTAACTGGTTACTTTACTCGTTACTTTACTCGCAGGGCCGGCCGGCCCGCCCCTCCCTGCAGGCAGAACAAGCAGACTGCTAAAGTTTCAAATGTTCTCTTTAGTTCAGTTTCCATTGTCGCATAAGACTGATCCAGATCCTGAATGTTTTCTGACCGTGGCTGTCCTCTGTCTCCTGCTATCTGACCGTGGCTGTCCTCTGTCTCCTGCTATCTGACCATGGCTGTCCTCTGTCTCCTGCTGTCTGTATATTTTGCGCAGTCTATCTCTGCTCACTCTGTTGCGTCGGCGTGTTCTCCTGCGTGTTGGCCATGTGTTGCACTGGACTTGCAAAGACTTCAACCGAGCACGTACGAACTGCGCATGCGTGAGTGGCAATAACTCTCCTTACCAGCAGGCGGCGGTAGTGTGTATTCGTCATTCAAAACAGGCAACAACCGGAAGACAGAGAAGAAGAACAGACTGTGATATAAACGAAAAACAAATAGCTGTGCGGTAGCTCCACCTTAGCATGTGTTCTTTGCAGGTGCTTGTTGAGGTTTGACGTGGTGTTCACAGCAGTGGATAACAGCTTCTGGCCTGGACACAGTTTGCACCTCACCGTCACATTCCTGTCTATTCTTCGGATGAACTCAAAATAATGGGCAGACCTCCACCCCTCGAGAGTTATCGCTGACTCAGCCATGTTTATGCAGCACTGCACGTGGAGATGTGGACGCGCAAATCGCGCAGATTACGTACATATAAACCTACAAAGTACTGATTTAGTACTGACAAAGTAAATAAAAAAATTATTATTTTTTGTGTAGTTGTATATTGCAATAATAACGTATAGTTGTCACAAAATCCCACGGCACACCCGGACTTGCCTCACAGCACACCAGTGTGCCGCGGCACACCGCTGGGAACCACTGCCTTAGAGGAATAGTTTTCATGTTTTTAATACTCTTATCAACATATGAGTGGACAAATATGCTTTATGCAAATGTTTATTATCATTTGAACAATGACAAATATTCTCATGAATATTAAACACAACAACCTCTGAACATTACAAATATTCGCCTCAATTCAACCTGGACCCTCTCTCATACAATAATACAATACTGTGTGTGTGTGTGTGTGTGTGTGTGTGTGTGTGTGTGTGTGTGTGTGTGTGTGTGTGTGTGTGTGTGTGTGTGTGTGTGTGTGTGTGTGTGTGTGTGTGTGTGTGTGTGTGTGTGTGTGTGTGTGTGTGTGTGTGTGTGTGTGTGTGTGTGTGTGTGTGTGTGTGTGATGGATCGTTGGAGCTATGTGCAACTCAAGGCATATGCTCGAACGGGAGCTGCCTGGACGCTGCAATCATGTTGCACTCTCCGTGCTGAGTGTGCTGACTTCCCCTACAATGTCCCACTGTCTGCTTCCTGCATCAAGTCAAGTGCACGGCGCAGTTGTGGCGAAATGTCGCACGCCTCTGTTTTCATTTAAACAGCTCCTTATATCCGTTAGCGCAGCTAGCTAGCACCAGATGCTAACAACAACAATGCACGTAAGGTCTCTCTCTCGCTCGCTCGAGCCACACACACACACACACACACACCCTCCCGGTCCTCCCGATGGCCAGTCGGTGCCTGCCGGTGAGCGTGGAAGTGTGGTCTGCTGCAAGCAGGCGGCAGGAGCGGGGCTGTCAGCATCAGCTTGTAGATGGTATTTTAAACTCGATGCACTCTGAAACTACGGGGTGGCCGAGGAAAAAAATACACATGCGTTAATCGCGTTAAAATAATTAGTGGCGTTAATTTGTTATTAACGCGTTAACTTGACAGCCCTATTAAAAACACAAAAGCATTGTACACAATTTAAACCAATCAGTATTGTGTAATTAACAAGGGTAAACTGATGTTTTTTAGTGGATGAGTAATGCAGATATCACTGTGTAATCATTTGACAGTGAGAGCAATATATACGGTTTTATTATGAAAACTTCGAGACCGGAAAAACTGTTTTCACCCACGCTAACTTTACATGGAAGCGGCATACACGTTATCCTGGCGAGACCTCAAATCATATTATAATCATAATATCTATCAAACTATAGATCCTACACATCGACTGGACGTGGACTCTAAGAGAACAATATACACTTCTCGCCAGAAATCGAATCAAAAAGCATTTTTTATGGCCAAACTATTCCACAATTTAGGATTTTCCAGAGAGGGTTATTTGTGAATAAATGTCCCCCCCGGAGCGTTTGCAATGAACGGGCCGGGATACTGGCTTATGAATATAAACATGTTTGAATGCCGCTCAGGTGTTCTGTAGTAGTGAGAGTCTGTTTTCACGGTGCCGAGATCATATTTCTGCCGTTCAGAGGTGGTACGCTGCGATACTTCCCTGATATCAGACAGTCCTCCCAGTGAAGGCCAATTGGAGATAGACTGCTGGGAAATTTCTAAAATTACTATTCAAAATGTACAAGGTGGAGCGCTGCCACTGTTAGACAGTTTAGGGAGAGCCGCGGTGCCTAAACCGTTTTAGTTTGCCTCCTGCTGTGATGCAATCTGTTACGAGCATCAGTCAAATCACCCTCTCTGCGAGAGGATGAGAAAACACAGCCGTCAGCCAAGTCGGTAAACTCGGTAAACATTATGAAGGATTCCCCAAACTGCAGTTACACTGAGATGGAGCTGCAGCGTGTGTGCTCTCTCAGAGGGACTGGCAGCATTTAGAGAATACCTACAGGTGCTGTTAGCACACGCAGGGGTCTGACATGTCTAATGTAAAGCTTTTCAAATTATTTAATTTTGTTATCAAGTTATTAGAATTGTATTGTTCTTCTTGTCCAATTTGATTATTCAACACAGAGATAACCGTATCAGAATCAGAATTCATTCATGTGTCCTGCAACGGGGATATTTCAGTATTACAACAGCAGAAGTATAGTGCAGATGGAGTAAAGAGTATTGACTTAAATATTAAATAATAAAAAATAGCTAACTGAATAATGAAAAACTAATTCAGTAAAAAA
Organism: Champsocephalus esox; assembly: GCA_036324585.1. NCBI lineage: Eukaryota > Metazoa > Chordata > Actinopteri > Perciformes > Channichthyidae > Champsocephalus > Champsocephalus esox. The sequence continues at coordinate 4,668,879 of CM070488.1, forward strand.
GACGAATAGCAGATAAGAACATGGTAAAATCAGTATATTTCTTTTTTTAAAGTGACCATATCAAATTAAAGAGGTATCTGGTACTGTTTAGAGATTGTAAATACATGAACACAAATTAAGTGAGGATTGCACAAGGGTGTATTGCACATGCTTTGTATATAGCACAACGTTTTATATTTACACACAGTTTAATATTTGGATAGCAGCTTAATCTGCTTCCTGTCTGCTTTACTGTAGACAGAAGACCTTTATGTCTTCAAATATTTTATTTCCTGAGGTTCTAGTTATGCTTTCCCAACGTTCAATTTAAGAACTGAAGAAGATTAGATACTTGGAGATCCTCTATCAAGGTTAAGGTAAACATGTAAAAATGTACCAAACCGCATATCTGAAAGTGTACCATTGATTCATTAACTCACCCATGCACCAGGAACAATGAAGCATGAACACATGCAGATACAACAAGGTCCCACATTTTGTTTCTATACTTTCTCAGCCCTTTTATTTCGGATTCTAACATTGCCGATGCACAGAAGATCCCTGGTTCCACTATCATAGTTTTTTCCCCTTCACATTACCAAATGAATAATGCATAATGCTACACCATTGTTATTTAAGATAGCATGCCGCTGTGAGGTGTTACAAACAAGTGTCAAGTGTGTGTAGTCTGCCATGCCGGCTGTCCCTTGTACACAGGCTTGGCTAGGATCCCACTGCTGACTTAGGCCCCGGCCACACGAGGACGAAAACGGCTAAACGCATAGCATTAACGCAAACGCAATCGCAAACAAGCTTCCGTCCACACGCAATATTCACCGGATAGTGTCTGTCCACACGAGACCGCTCCGTTTAGCTCCAACCGCTGGAGAAGCTGCAGTACATATGCCGAGCCTGTACGTGGCGCTGTAACTTCCTCCACAAAAGCAGCGAAGAAGCATGGTTGTCATGGTTGCCCTTCTGTTTATTCTCCGCGGTGAGGGCCGAGGGCCCAGAGCGTTGCGTATGCCGTTCTATCCACCTTGGGACCCGTTATCGTGTCCGCAGTCGTTTAGTGCCGTATTCGGTCGTCCTCGTGTGGCCGAACGGTCTATATGACACTAAACAGAAACGCAAACGACCGTTTTCGTCCTCGTGTGGCCGGGGCCTTAGTGGAGGAGTAACTATACCCCCCCAATCCATGTCTGAACCTTTAACCTGTTAAGCCCCATGCCCCGGGGGCTAAACGCAACATCTTGAGAGAAACAACATCTGAGGGCTTCTTAACATTTAACAAACTATGAATGTGTCATACCCACTTAAAGGGAAGACACTCAGCTATCAGACAGTATGAACCATTCTTACCGAAGCAAAACACAACTCTAACGCCAAGCCTCTGAATTAGCACTAAGCGAAAGAGTGCTAACGCACTTAGCACATCACTCACGGTAGAAATATGTTATACTTAATCGATTCTGCACAAGATATCATATGAAAGCTGAGATTCAAATGGTATAAGTATCATCACTGTGCGACCAAAACTCAGGGCAGCGAAGGCGAAACCAGACAACACACAACTTAGCTTTACGGGGCCAAAACGGCAAATACGTCTTACCTTTGCTGTTTTCTGATAAAAGTTGTGTTCAATGGCATTAAAATACATAAAAACGCAGCTGAAGGTTAATCCAATGTGTCTGTCACTTTGAAATGATTACAGATAATCAGTGTTGGGCTAGTTACTTTTAAAAAGTAGCTAGTAATAGTTATAGTTACTTTATTAGTTACTAAATTATAAAAGTAACTAGTAACAAGTTACTTTAATTTAAAAATAATAACAATAAAAATACAAGTGTTTGGGTTGTTCTGTGGTACAGTGAGAGAAGATACAACTCCCCATCATTGTAGCAATTATCATTATGAAATGTAGTGGAACAATAAAACACAAAAGATATGTTTAGACATTTTGACAGGCATCTTTATTGTAGCCTCAACAATCAAGTTGTAAGTAGTGCAATATGAAATAAAAACAACTACACTCTTTTGGCAGTGTAACAATTAAACAAGAACTACACTCTTTTGGCAGTAACAATTAAATCCATAATAAACTGTCAGACTGACACTGAAGACATATTATTTTCAGCCTCACAAAGAAAAACTAACAGTGAAATAATTTACCTCACATCTGGCCATTTAGCATAAACAAAATCAATAATGGTGGATAAACTTTAGAAGAGGTGCTTTCGGCCTTATAAGTAATCTCCATGTTGTAAATGCGCTGCTGCTCTCGCTGATACTTGCATCTGCCATTGTGTGTGTGTGTGCTGGTGGTGGGCGTTGCCGTGTGTGTGTTAGCAAGTGTTTGTGTGTCTGTGTATTTTCCCCATAAGGCAAGACCCGCCCAACTCTGTCTCTGATTGGCTTACCCTGAAATGTTACCCCGCGTTAACCAATCATCACTCCTCTCTGGTCACTTTCACTTTTCCATGGTGCCGTGAGAGGACATCGCTGTGTTCGCCTGTAAGCTACATCCGCAGGGAGATTCGGTTCAGTGCCATCACATAATGTAACGCAGTAACGCACCCATTTAAATCACAGTAACTATAACGGCGTTACTGAATGGGAATAGGTAGCTAGTAACGCAATTAGTTACCACAAAAGGTGGTTGCGTTACAGAAACGCGTTCCAACACTGCTGATAATCCATCACATTTATGTCAAAAACGGAGATTTCATATACTGCTGTGAGAGCTACGAGAGTGCATGAGAGCTTCCGGCTTTGGGCATGCTGCGCATCATTCACCAATGGTAATTTTTAGATGGATTTAGGAACTTCCCCTCGATTCTATTGGCTCTAATGGTTCAAAAGTGGTATCAATCACCGAAATAGACCGATGGGTTCCAGAGATATGGCAAATACACCCACATGACCCCAGAAGTGTTTTTATTTTCTAAATCTCTCTAAAAAGGTCAAATTTCACTTGTTTTGCATCAATCTTGATACAGGGTACTTATTATATGTTATAGTTTGGATTCCCAATGCTTTTTCTCTACCATCCCATCATTCAAGGGTGGTTTTCACGATAAGTAATGTTTTGTTTTTGGACGGACACTATAATTGACATGTTTTTACTATGTTCAATCTGAATTTACTTTAAAATAAAAACATCTATATTGATTCTGACTCTTCTACATCCAACTCACAGGTTTATCCTTGCTTTGAGAAAAAAGATTATTAATTTAACCCTTTTAGAAGAGAATATATGGTCATTTGTTCTGGGCATGTCATGTTCCAGCCTGAGACCTGAAAAACAGGCTCGGGCTTTTTGACCAAAAGAGCTATTTTGCTCCTTTTTCCACAAACATGTTTTGTCTGAAAACATTTTTCATAGCTTGATTGATAGCTAATAAAGTTGTATTTATTGTTTTATCAGACAAAAAGTACAGTTTTTTTGCATTTATCAGGCTATTTATTACATTATATAAAACTGTTAACCTCTAATAAGAAACAAATAACTCCTATAAGGAGAATAAAAAATAATACACAGGCCTACTTTAAAATTAATGAAACACAGCACTTGGGGAGTCCTCTGAACATTTGAAGGAAAACAAATATAATTAAAATGGGCCCACTTTGAAATAAATAAAACATATAGCTGCACCCTAAAAACACTTAAAGGTGGGGTAGGTAATTTTGGAGAAACCAGCTCGAGTGCTAGAATTTGAAAATACACAACCCGAAAAAATCTGCCACTTCCTTACAGAGACCCTCCTCCAACACACACGAACGCACACATGACCAATGAGGGCACGAGATAAGTTTGTGCCCCGATGGAAGGCTGACAGGCAGGTAGGCCATCCAGTTACTTTAGCCGAGCCGGCTCAGATGATTGGTCGTGCTTTTTACAGCGCTACGGCTTCCAGAGATACATTTTTTTATGTATTTATTGTCAAAGCACTTCATATATTCATTGCTATCGGGACGTTAAGAGCATTCCATGGAATATAACAAAAAGTGTTTCTGAAATAAATTACATACCCCATTGAATTATGACTGAAGATCTTCAGCTGTCTTCCTCTCCCTCGTTGTCCTCATAGAGTCCTATTGTGAACCCTGGAAATGTTGAGTATCCCAAAGTATTATGATATAAATGTATAGTACGGGTATTACCAGCATTTAGAAACTGCAGGATGCTTACTTACGTTTGGCAATTTTCAAAATAAGCATCATTTGCTTTATTACCATTCATTACCATTATAGCGTATGTGGACAATAGTTTTGCCTTTATTTCTGGGTTCACTTCAAGACTAAATGCTCTTCTGATTGGCCAGTATAGCGACCACCATTCGATCCCAGCCCCTCAAATATGACATACTCTGCTCTGATTGGGCAGTTGGTTTCGATATCAAACCAACACATCAACATTTATTTTTTCAGAGCAAGATATTACCTTGCGTCATTTTTATTTTCAGCTCCCAGTTGCCTGTTAAAGTTTGACGTAGAGATTTAAGAACCGCGACTAAGTTCTTTCACATGGTTGTGTGGACATAGAAAACAACTTTGTGATTCTGAGATTGGTTATTGTCTTTCCGAGCCTCGGGATACTGAAATCAAGTTTTTTTTTGCTGGTTGGCTGACGGAATATTTGCAGAACCACACATTGGTCAGCCAATCCAGCGCGGTAGCTCTCAAGATGGACGTCTCAGTTAGTCAGATCACCATTTGGGTCCAAACTGAAATATCTAATTTACTATTGCCGCTCAAAGGGGCCACAATGCATATGGATGCAGTCCATACAATATTCATCCATTTTCATAAAATATTTAACAGAAATTCATGCTTCCCAGAGGATGACTCCTCGTAACGATGAAATCACTAGTTCCATGTTAAATTACATTACATTGCATTTAGCTGACGCTTTTATCCAAAGCGGCTGACAATAAGTGCGTTCGACCAGGAAGACACAACCTTGAAGAAAACAGAATCAGATAAGTACATCAGGTTTCATAGAGAAAAAACATTTATTTTTGCTTTAGATAAGCCAGTCCTTTATTAGTATATAAGTGCTTTGTCAGTAATTCTATCGCTCAAAGTCGAGTCGAGAGAGATGAGTTTTCAGTCTGCGCCGGAAGGTGTGTAAGCTTTCTGCTGTCCTGATGTCAATGGGGAGCTCATTCCACCATCTTGGAGCCAGGATAGCAAACCCACGTGTTTCTGCTGATGGGAACTTGGGTCCCCCTCGCAGCGAGGGTGCAGCGAGTCGTTTGGCTGATGCAGAGCGTAGAGCACGCGCTGGGGTGTACGGTTTAACCATGTCCTGGATGTAGGAAGGGCCAGATCCATTCGCAGCATGGTACGCAAGTACCAGTGTCTTGAAGTGGATTCTAGCAGTTACCGGAAGCCAGTGGAGGGAGCGGAGGAGCGGCGTGGTGTGGGAACATTTAGGAAGGTTGAAGACCAGACGAGCCGCTGCATTCTGGATGAGCTGCAGAGGTAAGATGGCACATGCAGGTAGACCAGCCAGGAGGGAGTTGCAGTAGTCTAGGCGTGAGATGATGAGAGCCTGGACCAGAACCTGCGTTGTTTTCTGGGTCAGCTGGGGACGCATCCTCCTGATGTTGTAAAGCGTGTATCTGCAGCAGCGGGTTGTAGCTATCAATACCTTGGTTTCGGACGAAATACTAGAACACTGATAAGATCCAGCCACAGCTTTACTTTGTACTTGCTGCTCATAAGCACATGTTAGCATGGTAATAAACTTAACCAAGATGGTGGACATTTTATCACTAAACATCATCATGTTGGCAACAAAGTCCATCTGCAGTCCTCTGGGACAATGGTTTCAATAAGGTTATTCTCACAAAATGCAGATAACTCCTGAATCCAAATGATTAGTACAGCATGAAGGAAGCTTCTGCCAGCTTTGGAAGTGGTGATAGAACATGACAAACAAGAGAACTCATAGCACGCCTGAACAGCGAATTCTCTGGTCTGTTGACAGTTGGTTGGTTCATGTATTTTGACTCCCAATTGCTGTCCAAGGATGAATTGGTAAATGACGTGAGTGAGTGCAGAGAAGGGTTGAGGTTGTCTAGGATGGATAGAGAGATTGGATAAAAAGGAGGGGAGGAGCAGAGAGACTCTCTGATGTAAACTGAACGCTTCAACAGTCCATTTGTTCTGCAGGATTTTCCAAACAATTCCCCGATGACGGAGGTGGTGCAACAGAGACAGAGACAAAAACAGCAGTGCAGCCATAACATCTCTCGTGTGTCGGAGTAGCTTTTCTTGATTTTTATTGTAAGCATTTTCTGTTATTTTCAATCAGTACAACACAGTTTTCCAAAAGTTTTAGGGTGTATTATTTTCGTTTGTATAAGTATGTGTCACAGGACTGGGCAGATAAAGAGAAAAGTGGTAGTGCAGCAATCACGACAGAGGCAGTGTTCAAACTCAAAAATACCTTCCATGAAACAAAGGCTAACGTAGCCGGGCCGCTAACCCACTTACCAGCTTACCAACACGTGTCCTTACACTGAGCCTCCTGCTCCCTCCATGTGCCACACACAACTGAGCAACTCTGTGTGCTCTGTCTCCCTTGAGGGAGTGATTAGCAGCAGGTGTGAGGTCTCCACACCTGCTCCCAATGCTGCTAATTGGAAGAGGGTGGAGCCACCTGTTGGGAATGTAGGTGCCTCCCACCACCCTGCCGCTCAGCCCCTTACACATGTCAGGATTGGAGCTTGTTTGGGAACACACTGAACTCAACCCTTTTTTTGCTTGCCTGGTTTTTCTCTCAGTGCAGGAAACACTATTAATGCACGGAGCACTTGGACCATGGATCCGTCTGTATAATATTATCCTTGTTGATTCCCTCTTTGTCAACTTAATGTCTGCGAGTCTTTCTTGCATTAGAACTGCGTGCATATTCCACAGAAATCCTCCTCGAGGGTCGAAACAACAGAAACAGTCAGACCTTGTTCAAGTTTCTGTGTGTATGCCTGAAGGAGAATTCCGCCCTGAACGCTGTTACACAACTGTTGGCAGCTCGCTTCACATGTGTGGGTCCTTTCAGCTGTTTGACGCATGTTTATTCATGTTGTGGATAGGCAACCAAAAGTATCCAATGTGTAGGGATGGGTTTAAAACCAAATGTTTGCTTTAAAAACTCTCTAATACCTGGCATGTAATGTCTGATATATTTCTAACATAGTGGACATGGTTTAATTTTTCCCGTTTTGTTTTTATCCCCTCCTGCGGCTCCTGGCCCGATTTAGCGTCATAACACTTTATAGATATGAAGTTTAGATCAAAGAGAGGGCCGAGTTTCATGAAGAGTGTGGTCAGGGTGAGAGAACTTAGGGTTCAGTTTTTGATTTTGGTGAGGTCCAACATTGATGTTGGATGATGATACGTTCTGGCTCATGGTCGATTTTAGAAATTCATCCCAAAGGTTTTGGATGGGGTTGTTGTCGGGAAACGGTGTGAAGGCCAGCTAATTTCCTTCTATGTTGATAGTTGTGTACATGGTGACATTGTCTTGTTGAAACTTTACGGACCAAACAAAAACTGTGGGCACTAAGTTGGATGAAAGTAGGTGTCCACACCGAAGCTTAAACACATTGTTTGGATGATGTTAACCATTTTACCAAAGTTAATGTTTGCTCCGTAAAGATAATATATATAGCCGTTGAGTATTGTTGAACTTTTCAGGATAGTCTAGTTCCATTATTGAGTTTAACAGTTGGTTTTCAAGATCAAATGGGTAGAAATGCTTCCCTCAAAGAAAGAGTGCAGGTACTTCAAACCGGAGAGACGTGATGTAAGCAATACATATTTATTGTTTACACGTCATATGAATGAAATGATTTCCCTGATAATACGACAGGAGAATGGAATGGTGTTTGGCGATTAAGCCCCGGTTTGCAGGATGATCATTCAGGAGGGGACCGCTCCGATGAAACCCCCGGGGTCTAGACACTGGTGGTGGTGCTGAGTAGGTGGGACCGGTCTGAAGGAGGAAGGTTAGCTTTGTCCTGGAGGAGACTGGAGGCGAGAGGGGTGGAGGCGGGTTGCGTGTGGTCACCTGACATGACGACTGAGAGGGAGGAAGAGCAGGCATTTAAGGAATTTAGCCTGTGCAGCGATTGGCTGCTGAGGGGTGACGCCCTCGTATTTAATGAGGGGGAGGAGCAATAAGGTGATGTGTAAGTGACTCGTGTTAGGTCTCCCTTATTGAACTTGCGCTAAAGCTTTCATTTGTCAGTGATGCATTTGAACTCAACAGAACCCCTATATCTGATCAACACTACAGACTGAAGCCTTCTCACAGTGGATCTGTATACACTGGTTGATGTCTACTGATTATCCGTCTTAACCGTATCAGAAGTGCAGACACAGGAACTTTTACCAATCTTACGTCTGCAAAGCATTACACTTGTTCACTTTCTCCAAGAGAGACCAGAGCCTGTTTTCTCTGAAACACCATCTTGATCCACTCCAAGTCCTTCTTCCCGGGGGATGTGATCAGTTGCAGCAGAGCAGTGAAGACACTTTGATATCTTCCGAGCACTGTCTTCCGGGTTCAGCTGGTTCGGCTACATCTTTAAGAAGCAGCAGAGCAGGCAGGTTGAACAGACACATAGTCAGCCTTTGTTATGGTCATCAGGCGCGGTGTTTGATTCTGAAGAGTGCTTCAGAAAGACACTCATCATACTTTGAAATGGCTCTAGATTGCAGAGGACACTTTTTCAGGGACTCAGGTAGCTGCTTTAGAAAGTTCATCAATCAGCTGTTCGCTGAACAACACAACGCAGACATTATTTGTTTCGCAAAAGTGACTCAAAATGTTCAATATTCCATTATAAGTGCACTACTAGGGTACTCATATTGCACTGCATTGTGCCATATTCACATTAGGACACACTTATGAACTCAAAATAGCACGTGTAAGTATGCACAATGAGACAGCAAAGTAAAAATCTGAAATAATTCTGTTGGTTTTCCAGTCAGATTTGGAAGGACCTTCCATTGTACAAGACGCGGGTTTCATTGACTTGTGTCTGATATCTACGACAGAGCAATTGTATCAGCCTTTATTGCGTCTCTTACTTTCATACTCGATTCTGATTGGTCAATTTGGACATTTCAGAGGTTGTTAATAATCGATAACACACCTCTGCTAAGCAAAAAATGAATGTTGCTAAGCAGCAGGATAAAGGTGCAAAACGAAACGGGTTAAAGGACAGAGCGTTTGATGTCAAATAAATCACCAGAAGAAAACAGACAGGAAGTCAACTGTATGGGAAACACTGGTGCTCTAGGAGGATGTTCAGGTGATAAGACGGGGGGGGGTTACCTTGGTTGGTGATTGGCTAATGGTTAGACAAACCAAAAAAACGTTATGACATCACAAAGTAAATGGTGTATTTCTGCAGCTCTAAAACATCCACAGTTTTGATGGAGAACGGGGAAAATAAGAATCCTTGTCTTTGAGGAATCGGCGTCCGAAAGTCCTGTCCATCGCGATCAAAACCTCCTTCACTCCTTCCATCTATCTCGATAAAAATCGTCTCTACTACGAAGTTTTTCCTTGTACGCTGCAGCATTGGCTCGTTTTCTGTTCATCTCTGTCCAAGGCCAATGCCTCTGAGTGTGTGTGTGTGTGTGTGTGTGTGTGTGTGTGTGTGTGTGTGTGTGTGTGTGTGTGTGTGTGTGTGTGTGTGTGTGTGTGTGTGTGTGTGTGTGTGTGTGTGTGTGTGTGTGTGTGTGTGTGTGTGTGTGCATGTGTGGGACTTAAAGGAATCTTGTTTGACGCCATGGCAGGAATTAACAGGATGTTAGAGGACAATAAGGACACACAGCGGTCTCTCTGTCTGCTTCGTCTTGGTTTGTGTTTGTTTATGGCAACAGGAGAATAAGACCCATCTGTTGTTCATGTGTGTGTGTGTTTGTGTGTGTGTATCATTTGTTCGGTTGGATGTGGACAGGGGTGCAGAAAGACGAAGAATAGAATTGGAGAGTGTGTTTTCCAGCTTCATGTGAGTGTAAACCACAGACGGCTGTAAACAAGGACGTATGAAGCAGCAGCAAAAAGATACAGCAATAGACGTATCAACGTGTGTGTGTGTGTGTGTGTGTGTGTGTGTGTGTGTGCGCGCGCGTGCGCGTAACATAGCATGTGTATTTTATGGTTGTGTGTGTAGGAATGAAGATTAAGCATGTGTGTGTCGTGTTAATTAATAGATTGTTAAATGATAAGAACCTATGAATGTGTCAGACCCACCTAACGGGAAGAAACTCAGCGCTCAGACAATATGAAACACGTGTAGCTAAAGGAAAGAAAAGGGTAATACCGAGCCTCCGATTAGCACTCAGCAAACAAATGCTAAGGCACTAAACACAGAACTCACGGTAGAAATAGTGTATACTTCATCAGTTCTGCACAGACACTATATCAGATGAAAGCTGAGATTCCACACGTTACAATGGTGTAAGTATAATCAAAACGCAGGGCAGCAAAGGCGAAACCAGACAACACACAACTTAGCTGTACGCGGCCAAAACGGCAAATACGTCTTACCTTTGCTGTTTTCAGATTAAAAGTTGTGTTCAATGGCATTACATCGATAACAACGCGGCTGAAGGTTAATCCAATGTGTCTGTGTGTCTGTGAAATTATTACTGATAATGCATCAACATGTTTTTGTCAAAAACTGAGATTTCATAATTGTGTATCAGAGCTAGAACTCAGCTTCCGGTTTTGGGCATTCTGGCTGTGCATACCCCATTCAACAATGGTAATGTTTAGATGTATTTTAGGAACTTCCCGCTCGATTCTATTGGCTCTAACGGTTCAAAAGAGCTGTCAATCTCCAAAATCGACCAATGGGTTCTGGAGATATCGCAAATCCACCCAAATGACCCCAGAAGTGTTTTTTTCTTTTTTAATCTCTCTAAAAAGGTCAAATGTCACTTGTTTTGCATGAATGTTGATACAGGGTACTTATTATATGTTATAGTTTGGATTCCTCAAGCTTTTAGTCTACTATACCATTACTCAACGGTGGTTTTCACTATAAGTAAAATTTATTTTTGGACAGAAACTATCATTTACATTGTTTTACTGTGTTCAATCTGAATTTACTTTAACATAAAACAAATCTATATTGATTCTGACTCTTCTACATCCAACTCACAGATGTATCATTACTTTGAGAAAAAAGATTATTATTTTACCCCTTTTAGAAGTGAAGTTATAGTCGTTTGTTCTGGGCATGTCATTTTGGAGCCTGAGGCCTGAAAGCAGGCTCGGGGCTGAACAGGCTACAGATCCTGACGAAGGTGCTGACTCAGTGGATACTGACTGATCCAACTGCAACACGTTGTTTTACACTGAATGATATGCTGTTACAATGCAGATCAATATGTGCATAGTTATATCCTGCACAATGTTATGACTCATCACACTGTCACTGAATCAGACTTAAACTCATTCTATTGACGCTGAATTATAGTACTCTGTTTTCCTATTGTGCTGCACTCACTGTATTCAAACTGGAAGCTTTATTAACACATATACAAAAACACTGACTCATACGTACGTGGCACATTCATAACACAACCACAAATTGGCAGGCCCTCACACTCACTCACACACACACACGCACACACACACACACACACACACACACACACACACACACACACACACACACACACACACACACACACAGACTAAAAGCGGACACACATTACAAACATTCACACACACTCTGGGCAAAGATCTCTTGTAGAAGTGGGCTTCTCTGCAGGAGTCCCTGGCTGTGTGGGATATGTCCACATGTGTAACACCAGCTGGTCCACACACACACACACACACACACACACACACACACACACACACACACACACACACACACACACACACTCACTCACTCACTCATCTCCCCTGCTGCTCTAATACACCTCCTGCTAAGATCCCTTCCTTTGTGCATGTGTAATAGTACTCACACACACACACACACTTTTTCTTTCTCTTTCACACTTGTTTACACATTCGCTCACGCACCAACAGCACACACTTTGCAGTAGTACAGTACTCCCTCCCGCTCCCACACGCAGTATATCTGTTTATTGGAGTGCGTGGCTGATTGCTGCTGCCGGTGCTGCATGACATTGCATCATACTGTAGCGACACTCAAGTGCATACACACATGCTGAATGTTTACACATACAACATCTATAGACGCACAACTACACACACACTTTTAATCCAGTATTGCATCATATCACGAGTCTGTATTTGCACACACATACATACTTACACATGGATTGCATCAGCCTGGCAGTTAACGTTCCTTTATTGTTTTCAAAAGTATCACCGCAGACACGCCAGTGGAATATCGTTCTGTTACGGTCAAATCTTGAACTGGTTATTACAAAATCTAACAGAGAGATTTACGATGGAGATTGGTTTTGTCAGACTTTAAAATCATGTGATAAACTTAAACAGGGTCAGTGAAACCCAAAGTAGGTCAAGCAGACTAATACAAATCAAGAGGGAACACATTCAAAATAATGTTTTATAGGTTGTAGAAAATCAGCAAATAATTAATAAAAAAATAGTCAGCCAAATGTTTTTCATTTTAACATAAACTCTTATTTCAAGTCAAACTTAAAAGCAAGTAAACGTCTTGCAATCAATTAAATGCTCAAGTCAAAATACACTGTATGTACCAAAAGTAGAAGTACCCATTATGTAGAATGGTTCATTTCAGAATTAAAGGGATAGTGGAAATTGAACCACAAATAGTTTCGTTTTAACTTATATACAAGCATAATTACGTACCAAAACAATCACACCTGATTAAAAAAATATAATAATTGCCTTACGCATGTTAGAAGCACTTTATTGCAGCTTCCCCGAACTTTTTTAGAAACGAAATGAACGATTCAGCCAAACCGGAAGTGAGGAAAACTCAGGAAGACGAAACAATAACAAACCACGGCGTCTATGCAGAATGAACGTGGAAGGGCAAATATACCAGACAAAGAAGAAGGATTGTACGAGGTATCCAGTGATGATAGCGAGTCAGAAACATCCTCTCGGCTTTCCTGCGAAAATGTAGTTTTAGGAACTGAATCTGAATCCGGTTCAGTAAGCGACGATGGTGAGAATATTGAGCCAGACGATGGACCATTACGTCCTTATTTGTTCGAGCCCGAGGAGATGGAGTTAGTTCACCGCATGGGCAATGGCGAGGATGACCATGACCAGGACCAGGCGCCAGATGATGCACCCCTACGCACAAATAATCTTGACTGGTAGGTCCCTAAGCATAGCTCACGCTAGGCGCTATATTATATATTGCAAAAGTTGGCATGCATGCACTGTAGGCCTATGGCTATGCCCGAGGATGACTGCATGTAGGGTACATTTCATAACATACCAGGGTCAGGTTCACATAAATTATCTTGTCACATTTATTATTGTATATGTAACAGCCTTATGGGCATTAATTAAATGAATAAATTGAAATGAATTGTATACTAGCATGATATACAGCTAGAGCCAATCGGTCTTTTGACGTAGTATGGTCCTAATCCTAGGCTAGCCAGGCTGCCTGTCAAGTGTAGGCTGTACTCGCAGTACTGCTAGTCTATCATGTCTATATGATGATCAGTGTACACATTCGACACTGTGTACCGGATTATCGGATGACGAGGCCTCCGGTCGCCTCATCGACAGGCAATAAATGGCGTTGTACACATGGTACAGGCTAATAATGCATTAAATCAGCCAGAACACATAATAAAATACTCGTGCCTCGTCCAATGTTTGTGCCCGTCTGCCTTTGTTTTCGTCATTACCTGAAGATTCCCAAAGTATTTCGTTTCATTGAGAGGGCGTGGTCGGGAGCAGTAAAATTGAAAATAAAATGAAACTAGGCGCATGAAATAAAAAAAAATGGTTTATTATGCTTATTTTTAATAAAAATACATAAGTTAAACCCAAAATTCGCGGATTTCCACTATCCCTTTAAATATACATATATAAGGATTTATATATCATGTATAATGCATTGATGATGCAATTTGAATGATATTACATTACATTACATTGCATTTAGCTGACGCTTTTATCCAAAGCGACTTACAATAAGTACATTCGACCAGGAAGACACAACCTTGAAGAAAACAGAATCATATAAGAACATCAGGTTTCAAAGAGCCAAGTATTTCAAGTGCTACTCAACTGGCTTTAGATAAGCCAGTCCTTTATTAGTATATAAGTGCTTTGTTAGCAGTTCTTTGTTAGTAAATCTATCGCTCGAAGTGGAGTCGAAAGAGATGAGTTTTCAGTCTGCGCCGGAAGGTGTGTAAGCTTTCTGCCGTCCTGATGTCAATGGGGAGCTCATTCCACCATTTTGGAGCCAGGATAGCAAACCCCCGTGTTTTTGCTGATGGGAACTTGGGTCCCCCTCGCAGCGAGGGTGCAGCGAGTCGTTTGGCTGATGCAGAGCGAAGTGCACGTGCTGGGGTGTACGGTTTAACCATGTCCTGGATGTAGGAAGGGCCAGATCCATTCGCAGCATGGTACGCAAGTACCATTGTCTTGAAGTGGATTCTAGCAGTTACCGGAAGCCAGTGGAGGGAGCGGAGGAGCGGCGTGGTGTGGGAACATGTAGGAAGGGTGAAGACCAGACGAGCCGCTGCATTCTGGATGAGCCGCAGTGGTCGGATGGCAGTCAACCTACACATCAGTCAGTCAACATGCACATCTGTCAGTCAACCTAAACATCAGTCAGTCAACCTGCACATCTGTCAGTCACCCTGAACATCTGTCAGTCAACCTGCACATCTGTCAGTCAACCTGAACATCTGTCAGTCAACCTGAACATCAGTCAGTCAACCTGAACATATGTCAGTCAACCTGAACATCAGTCAGTCAACCTGCACATCTGTCAGTCAACCTACACATCTGTCAGTCAACCTGAACATCTGTCAGTCAACCTGAACATCAGTCAGTCAACCTGCACATCTGTCAGTCAACCTACACATCAGTCAGTCAACCTGAACATCTGTCAGTCAACCTGAACATCAGTCAGTCAACCTGCACATTTGTCAGTCAACCTACACATCAGTCAGTCAACATGCACATCTGTCAGTCAACCTAAACATCAGTCAGTCAGCCTGCACATCTGTCAGTCACCCTGAACACCTGTCAGTCAACATGCACATCTGTCAGTCAACCTGAATATCTGTCAGTCAATCTGCACATCTGTCAGTCAACCTGAACATCAGTCAGTCAACCTGCACATCTGTCAGTCAACCTGCACATCTGTCAGTCAACCTGCACATCAGTCAGTCAACCTAAACATCAGTCAGTCAACCTGAACATCAGTCAGTCAACCTGCACATCAGTCAGTCAACTTAAACATCAGTCAGTCAACCTGAACATCAGTCAGTCAACCTGAACATCAGTCAGTCAACCTGCACATCAGTCAGTCAACTTAAACATCAGTCAGTCAACCTGAACATCAGTCAGTCAACCTGAACATCAGTCAGTCAACATGAACATCAGTCAGTCAACCTAAACATCAGTCAGTCAACCTGAACATCAGTCAGTCAACTTAAACATCAGTCAGTCAACCTGAACATCAGTCAGTCAACCTGAACATCAGTCAGTCAACCTAAACATCAGTCAGTCAACATGAACATCAGTCAGTCAACCTAAACATCAGTCAGTCAACCTGCACATCTGTCAGTCAACCTAAACATCAGTCAGTCAACCTAAACATCAGTCAGTCAACCTAAAGATCAGTCAGTCAACCTGAACATCAGTCAGTCAACCTAAACATCAGTCAGTCAACCTAAACATCTGTCAGTCAACCTAAACATCAGTCAGTCAACCTGAACATCAGTCAGTCAACCTAAACATCAGTCAGTCAACCTAAACATCAGTCAGTCAACCTAAAGATCAGTCAGTCAACATGAACATCAGTCAGTCAACCTAAACATCAGTCAGTCAACCTAAACATCAGTCAGTCAACCTGAACATCAGTCAGTCAACCTAAACATCTGTCGGTCAACCTGAACATCTGTCAGTCAACCTGAACATCTGTCAGTCAACCTGAACATCAGTCAGTCAACCTAAACATCAGTCAGTCAACCTGCACATCTGTCAGTCAACCTAAACATCAGTCAGTCAACCTAAACATCAGTCAGTCAACCTGAACATCTGTCAGTCAACCTGAACATCTGGCAGTCAACCTAAACATCAGTCAGTCAACCTAAACATCAGTCAGTCAACCTGAACATCTGTCAGTCAACCTAAACATCAGTCAGTCAACCTGAACATCTGTCAGTCAACCTGAACATCTGTCAGTCAACCTAAACATCTGTCAGTCAATCTGAACATCAGTCAGTCAACCTGAACATCTGTCAGTCAACCTAAACATCTGTCAGTCAACCTGGACATCTGTCAGTCAACCTGAACATCAGTCAGTCAACCTGAACATCAGTCAGTAAACCTAAACATCTGTCAGTCAACCTGAACATATGTCAGTCAACCTGAACATCTGTCAGTCAACCTGAACATATGTAAGTCAACAAAAACAAAACACTTGTGAGCCACATATGTAGAACCAATCAAACAGAGGAATGTGAAGCCTGCTGAAAGCCAGGTGACCTCTGACCCTCGTCATGCTGACACCCCAGAGCATCCAACTAGATCAAACTACACTATCTTAGACCATCCAGACCGTCAGACCTGGATCAGCTCCTCGCTCTCAGTGAGTATCACCAGCAGGCCGCTTGACCAAAACCTGCACTGAAAGAAGGCTTTGTCCACATGGCAAGCTGTGTGTGTGTGTGTGCATGTGCGCGCATGTGTGTGAGAGAGAAAAGTGTGTGAAAGAAATAGGGACAAAGGGAACCAAATAGAGTGAAAAAGAGACAGTCAGACAAAGAAGCAGAGAGAGAGAGAGTTTGGTGTTTCTCAGTGTGGAGCTTAAACAAGCGGTACAGGATGTGCAGCCAAACAATTTTCTCTGCTTGGCTGGAGCTCCTTAATGAGTGTGTGTGTGTGTGTGTGTGTGTGTGTGTGTGTGTGTGTGTGTGTGTGTGTGTGTTAAAAGGATCGCTGATGGGGTGTCTGTTGTTCTCTTTACTATCAAAAAGTAGAAGGGACTTAAACACACTTACAGTTAGTGATGAACAACGGGCCCACATACACACATTCACACACACCCGATATACAGACGGATGCAATAGAAAGAAGATTACCTATTGTACGTAATTACTATTGCACAGTTCCAGTAACCCTGCTGTACTCAGCTCCCTGTGTGTATGCCCTGTCGGGTCGGGTCAGGGTGTTGACCTCGTCTCACCACGTTGTCCTGCTGCTCTCATGTCTAATAATCCTATTGGAAATATAAGCAGGTACCATCCGCCACGAACATCTCACAGGACGCGCGCGGCCCCTCCAAGCAGGGACAACTCTCCACGCAGAATAACGTGTAGCAGCGACACCAAGGATGCAAAGCATTTATCCAGAGTTACATTCAGAAGTTTCTCAGTTCCACTCATGTCCAAGTTTCCAGGGGAAGTCTTTGCTATTACTGGTTGGAGGGGTGTCATGTCTGATGTATTAATAGAGCTGAGTTGGTTAGTCTGAAGGCCAGTTTTTTACCAGAGGCCAAGACAGCAACTACAAAGACTAGTGCTACGTTACAAACTGTATTGTCCATACGGAAATGCATTCTGGACTAAAAGACACTTTCACAGAATAACACATGACGCATACACGGACACACCTGCTGACAATGGAGACCTATTGCAAAACCCTCAAAGTATGTTCAACATATTTTCGATCTGAGCAATTCTTCTTTATTTATATTGTACTTAAAGATAACTTTAGTTGCAATTATGCAATTGTTACTAGTGTGTAAGTTACCATTCCTTCCAAGCATCTTGTTTGGGAATGTACTTGCCTAACAGTAGTTCTGATTGTTACCTTAGGTTCCCCTTAAGGTGTGTTACATGTTGTATTGAATGTATTGACTTGTTTGTACGTTTCTGTGTTCGACAGAGCCTTTTCTCAGCAACACGACTTTATTATATAATCAGCAGTGGATTGGCAGTACGCACTTCCCAGGTCTCTTGATGTACACAGGGCTTTGGAAACAACAATATGTTGGTTAAGATGAGTGTTTCTCCTTCTCTCTCTTCAGTTCAACCTTTGGAATGCCTTCTGGCGTTCATGGTACTGCCTTTATTGTATTATTAATATCTTGTTCCACTATGGAGATTTGAACTATTTGCTTTTGAGGTTGAACTCCAACACATGAAAGAGAGTCTTTCAACGACAGCATGTTGTTATTCCGACAGTTGGAGCTCTTTAAGTCAAGGATATTCACCAGTCCAAGGTTGTTTAAGGAGGAATTTGACTTTCCAATCATTCATTGCTGCATTCACGACAAATCCCAACATCATTCATCATTTTTAGGTATTTCAAAAAGAGCACCGCTTAACTCTGTGGGCGTTGATTTCATAATGTTTTAAGGATGTCATTCTAACTTTCCACTCTATTCTAGCAGAATGTGTTTCATCCACTCATGCCCAGCTGCCGAACCCAATCCCACTCTGCTCCAGTTGAACCACTGAAGGAGTGGAGCGCCTCTACCGGGACACGCCTCCATGCTTTAATGTTTCTCACACTGCCTCACTCTGGAGGGCACACAGGAATGGTAGCCTTTGCAGACCATTGACCTGCACTACAACCTATAGAACACACTACAGGAGAGGGAGACCCCAACAGGTTTACAGTCATAGGTCTTCTTTAAGATTAGGAAGAGATCCAGGTTAAGGCATCATTAAACCCTTTGTGGATTGGAATGATCAGACCAGATCAAGATGACGAATGAAAAGTGTCTCTGTGCCCTGACTCCAGTCGTTGGCCTGTTTTCCTCACGTCCGTTTTTCTTCTTGGTCTTTAACATATCCCCTCTGATTTGACAAATGGAGGTGTGTTTCCCAGTGTTAAGAAGTTCTCTGTCTCGAGAGAAGAGTTGTATACAGCTTTTAATACGGTGGCCCTAAGATCTCCACTGCAACATAAGAAATCTTGTGCAAACAAATAGTCCCATTTTGTAGCACTTTTAAGACAACACCATACAGGTGTATATATGGAGAATGAGTTAACAATATATCAGTTTGTGTCCATTTTCAACACCACCTATAGATAGCTGACTTAACAACAAGTGTGTCCAAGCGTGCTTAACCAAAATCTCTGACCAGGTTTTCACAGTGCATTGTGGGTAGGATTAGGCAACAAAAAAAGAACGATGTGTGGATGTATCTCTAGTTTCTAAATGTAGATCCATTTGGTTTGAAACGACCCATCATGACGCCAACAACGTTTTCTAAAAATCTATTCATTTATATTTAGTATATCCTTAATATTATATTGTATACAGTCCATAAAAGAGCTATAATTCACTGCGGGAAGACACACCTTTAAAAAAAAATAACTACCTTTTCCAGGGTTTGTTGTCAAAATTTGATTTCATTACCGTTATTTATTGAGCCGTTGTTCTTATATTTTGGATCAGATTGAATTAGTTAAACTTCTTTGTGTGATATTTGAGGAGGGGGAGTATTTATCTCCGCAGACAACAGAAAGATGAACTTGACATCTATCTGTCGAAGCATCCGCTCGCTCCACTAAGGAAGCTGCAAAATGAAAGGGAGAAGGAAAGTGAGTGTGTCAGGCTTCAGGTTGGCATGCGAGCGAGGAAGAAGCCGTCGTGTGTCACCGCAAAGTGTTGATGTACAAACAAATAGACGCTGCTGGAGGATACAGGAGTTAGGGGGGGGGTTTAAATAAGAATCAAAGAGGAGGGAAGGGGGGAGAGAAGAGATTATGAGACAAAAGCAGGAGAGAAAAGTGACGGGAGGAAGAGATGAAAAGGAAAGGTGGACGGCAAGTACGTTTGAGGAGAGGAATGAAACCTTTTGAGGAAAGGAAGTAGGCAACGCAATGAAAGAGAAATAGTCCCTTCCTCACCATTTCTTCTTCCTCGTCCTACCTCTCCTTTCCTTTCTGTGTCCCTTTCTCAATCTCTTTGTAACCCTTCATTCCTTTTCCTTATCTTAGTATGTGTCCCAACTGCTCTTTCACTCCTCTTTTCCTCTCTTCTTCTTTGTCCTTTCTTTTTTCTCCACTCCTCTTTCTTTTTGATTTCTTCTCCTCCTCCCTTCTTTCTCAGTTAGATGTTTCTCCTCCTTCCTCTCATTCGCATCCATCCGTTTCATTTTCACTTTCTGACTCTCCCTTTTTCTCCAGTCTTGTCCTCCTTCCTCTTCCTCCTTCATCCTCCCTGTAATTCCCTTCCTCTTTCTCTTCCTCCCTTCCTCTCTCTCTTCCTTCCTTCCTCTTTCTTCTCCACTCAAATGTTCGCCAAGCATTTCATATCCCTCTCCCTTCCTCTTCCCCCCTCTTCATCATCCATTACTTCCATGTTACCTTCCACAACTTTCCATTTCCTTGTCCACTTCCTTTCTCTTTTACTTCATCACATCTTCCTTCTCTCCCCTCCTCCCTCTTCCATTATCTCCCCCTCTTGTCCTCCTCTCCTCTCGGGCAGCCTGTTGAAAGAAGGAATGAATAAAAAGGAGACAGACGATCTGCGCCCTGCGAAGCACAAGATTCTCCTTTTTCTCTCTCTTTATTTCTTTAGTGTTTTTTTTCTTTCTTTACTTTAATTTATCTCTGAATCATCAATCGTTTTCTCTTTCAATTTGTATTTATTTGTTCTTTCTTTCTGGAATGAGGACAATCTGAAGCAGCAATTTCAATATGAATTATTCAATTCAATTCAATTCCAAACCTTTATTTATCCAGGTGAAATCCCATTGAGATCAATGATCTCTTGTTCAGGGAGACCTGCAGCAGTAGGTTCCAGAAGAAGACATGAAACATAAACAACAGGACATCACACAGCAACATGTACAGGGATTACAATGTACATGTCTAACCACATGTCCAGGTACCAACAGCATCTGAGTGAGCAGCATCCAACCGAGCTTTAAAAACATGTCGTGGTACCAGCTTGGTAATGTGCCATTCTGTTTGCAGACTGTTCCATGGTAGTGGAGCTGCACATCTAAAAGCTTTCTTCCCTAAGACAGTATTATTATATATAAAATATCACCCATAACACATCATCACACCGTTGTTGTTGGTACTTAAGAGCATATATATATATATATTTATATGTACGTCATATAATGAGAAACATGATCTGAAATGTAATTGTTGGACATTCAGTTTGATAGAAAAGGCTGTCAGTAATTACATGTCTCTAATCACGCAGTGTGGATTGGACATATGTGTAAATCAATATTTAATAATCATCAGAGGCTAAACCCACGCAGAACTGTGTCTGCCTCTCCAAGACAAAGACGCAGACAGACAGACATCGGTACGGCTTTTTGGTAGCCACTCCAGTCATTTTCTGAAAAATTGAATTAGAAAGACACACACGCACACACACACACACACACACACCACACACACACACACACACACACACACACACACACACACACACACACACACACACACACAGCCCACAGTTTGAAGGAGTGTTTAGCAGATCTTTTTTTGGGTTTCTTTTTTTTCCCTTTCTGATATTTGGGCAGGACGAGCGGGGTAGCGCTCCCTCCCTCCAGCGACCATGGGACTCGGCGCGTTGCCATGGAAACAGCCCAAACTGCACCGGAGGAGAGATTGAGAGGGAGACAGAGAGAGAGAGAGAGAGAGAGAGATAGGTAGACATAGAGAAAAAGAGGGAGAGATATTCTTTGCTCCAAGAAGAAGGCCTTCTGATGGCAACTGTTGTTCTTCTCCACTCAGTGTGAACACTTTAGTGTGTGTGTGTGTGTGTGTGTGTGTGTGTGCGTGTGCGTGCGTGCGTGCGTGCGTGTGTGTGTGGCTAGACAGAGCAGCAGGAGAACAAAGTGTAGCTGTGTGTGACTGTCTGCATTTGTCATATGGTGTGTGTGTGTGTGTGTGTGTGTGTGTGTGTGTGTGTGTGTGTGTGTGTGTGTGTGTGTGTGTGTTTGAGGGTTGGTGTCTTTACATCCGGAGATTCAGCGAAGGAGGCGTGTCTCTAAGAAGCTCCCGGTTAACTCGGGTAGAGTCCTGTTTGCTGATTGATTTATCACGAGTGTGTAACATGTCAAATAGAAAAGGTTGATCTCGTTAGATGTTCACTTGTATTCCACTGAAGCAGTTCATAACAATCTCTTTATCCCAAAGGTCAGAGCATGAAGCCTGGGTGGAAGGGAGCAGAGTGTGTTTAAAAGAGACAGGCTGGTTTCACATGTCACCCAGCAATGCAGGAGGAGCCACCTCGTCCTAAACTACCACTCGACTTACTAGCTTGGTATTCACCAACATGCATCGCACATTTCAATCGAATAGAAGACATTAAAAGGATAAGAAAATGAATGATTGTTTCCATCAACTAGGGCAGTGGTCACCAACCTTTTTAAGCCCAAGATCCCGACCTCGGCCTCGGTGGAAGGCGAGATCTACCTATTGCAGAATTGAGTGAAAAAGACAGCCTTCCAATCTGAGGCCTTTTATGGCTAATTCCATCTGAATTACATCAAATAATTTGGTGCAACTTCCAATTTGATTAAACCAAGAACACAAAATAACTAACATGTCAAAAAGGATAAATATTAGGGCTAATCGCACATTTTGTATCTGTTCTAAATGTACCTTAGAGGAATATTTTTTTTTCAAGTTTTTAATACTCTTATCAACATATGAGTGGACAAATATGCTTTATGCAAATATTTATTATCATTTGAACAATGACAAATATTCTCATGAATATTAAACACAACAACCTCTGAACATTACTCATATCTGCCTCAATTCAACCTGGAACCTCTCTCATACAATACAAATGGTGTGTGTGTGTGTGTGTGTGTGTGTGTGTGTGTGTGTGTGTGTGTGTGTGTGTGTGTGTGTGTGTGTGTGTGTGTGTGTGTGTGTGTGTGTTCGTTGGAGCTATGTGCAACTCAAGGCATATGCTCGAACGGGAGCTGCCTGGACGCTGCAATCATGTTGCACTCTCCGTGCTGAGGGTGCTGACTTCCCCTACAATGTCCCGCTGTCTGCTTCCTGCATCAAGTCAAGTCCTCGGCGCAGTTGTGGCGAAATGTCGCTCCTCTGTTTTCATTTAAACAGCTCCTTCTATCCGTTAGCGCAGCTAGCTAGCACCAGATGCTAACAACAACAATGCTTGTAGATGGTATTTTAAACTCGATGCGCTCTGAAACTAAAAAAAATACACATGTGTTAATCGCGTAAAAATAATTAGTGGCGTTAATTTTTTTTTGCTTTAACGCGTTATTAGCGCGTTCCATTTGTTTGACTGAATGAGTAAATTATTTTGTTGACAGCAACAACAACAACAACTAAAAAAATAACATTTTGCAGTGAGCAGATAACATAAAGTGCCGTTTTAACTGTGAGGCTTATCCACTGAAGCCTCATGCAAGTGCAACATTTAACATTAACATCAAAACGAGTTATTTTAACACAATTCTTACAAATTCTAAATTCTAACAACATTCTTTTTCTGTGCATTGGTGCGTTCACACCGGACGCGATGCGATTTTGGGGGGGGCGCGATTACATTTAAAGTCAATCCAGAGACGCAGACAGACGCGGTTGATGTGAATGGCGCGGTAGCCAATCAGCGGTGAGGATCTCAGCCTGCCGTCACTGACGTTGAATCAGAAAACCAAAACATCAGCCGTTAGCTGTTAGCACTCAGAGCTCACAGCTCCTCATATCTGTTCAGAAACTAGACACAAGTTAAACAAGTACAAACCACAGACAATCACGTTGTTGTGAGTGTGGACAGAGCAGCTACAACGTTAGCTTAGCCTGATCGATCCAGAAAACACCTATTTCAAAAGGTTTTCCGCCTGCCGTGTTGTGTGTACACTTGTCAAAGCATTCATTCATGGTTTTTACTAACTGGTATCAGCATGTAGTTACTTCGGCATCATTTAGAAACGTGTATTACAATTAAATCACTGTAAAATATGTTTTGTTGCAGTTGGTATCTACCATAAGTGCAGTGAGTTCCAAAATATGCAGCATTATTTTAAGTCAGTCTATTATTTTCAGGAGCTACAGGGAATGTCTCAAAGATACGTCAATCAAGTGGCACCTGCTAACGATAGCTTACATCCAAACACTTAAAAATACATATATATATTTTTTTACTTTTCTTTCTTTTGCTACCTTTTCTTTTTTAACGGTGTGCGATCTACTCGCATCACAATCGCGATCGACTGGTTGGTGACCACTGAACTAGGGTAATGTGATAAGGAGTTGTTTATAGGTTGTTTAATCAGGTGACCAATAGGTTGCTCCCTGTCTCCTGTCGTTAACACCACAGAAGAAGAGGTTTCAACAAGAAAAGATTAGAAAGTACGCCAGACAGTAAGAAAACAAAGCTTGATGGAAATCTGACATTTCATTAAGTTCTTTGTATGTATGGTACAAAGCTTACACATCAGATCAGATCAGGTAGACTGGAGCCACGAAAAGAATATTTTTAGTTAGCTAAATTAGCCAAGCTAAGTTATCTAAGTCTGTTTCCATTACACTTCCATACGCAAATCTTTCCACCTTAGCCAAGTATAAAATATATATAATCCAATTAGCTGTGTTTCAACTTTAAGTGTTTTCTGTGCAAATAGAAATTGTGAAAAAAAAGATAGGACGGAAAAGCACCAAGTTACTGTTATCAGTAAAGTGGTTGAAAACTGCATTTTAAGTATTTGGTTCATGCCGTAAATTATTTTTCATAATTCATAAACCTGTGACATCATTTTTTAATTGTGAAATTATAAGAAAAAAGGCAAGAAACACACTATAGTTACTCATATACAGCATGTTTCAGATAGTTTGACTGTCATTCTGTACATTTCCATCACCCACTATGATGGAGCAGTGGGGGGGTTCAGAGCACCTCCAGCTGCAGATCACAGTCAATTAAAGTTGAATTAAACTAATCTGGATTCTGATTTAATATCAGTATCTGACATAAAGATCTTAAAGTGTGAGCAGCTGGAGAAGCAGGAGGTGTAAATAACAGCATGAGTAATTAGGGTCTGAGACCAGAGGTCGCAAAGACCCTGCCAAACACACACATACTGTAACAGGGAAACGAGCTGCAAAGCACAGGACAAGGGTCCCAAATCATGACAGTAGGTTGCTCGCTACATTATTGATATCGATGGATTATTTATCGCCCTCCGTACTTTAACAAACTCCTCCTAGGGATTTTATGTGATCGACTACAAATTTGGCAGGTAGCGTCTTACCTGTTTTCTGATCAAAGGTCGTGTTCAAGGGCATTACAACGCATATAAACGCTGCTGAAGGTTAATCCAACGTCTCTGGGTCACTTGAAATGATTACTGCAATCCATCATAACAAATTGGCTTTCATTATAGATTTCACTGGAAGGTCAAATTCCTCAAACTTGTTCACATACTTGGCCAAAGCTCATTTTGATTTATTTCAAATAAAAAAAAATCCAATTTGTTGAAAAATATTCATGCAGCTTATTTTGTCTTGCTGCAAAATGATGCTTTTGATTGCGAAAAATAAATCAGCATTTTCTGTGTTTGTCAACCTGTTTTACTGTCAACACATTCTTAATAATATTACAGTTGCTCAATCTGTTGATTTTGATCAGTAAAAGTGTTGATTATGTGACTGATAAAAAGGTCTGGGTTTGAGATGTTGAGTTGCCACTAATTTAATAAAAACAGTATAAATAAAGCTGCATTTATTATTTGTTTTGGGAAAGAGCGACTGAATCAATATAACGATGTGCTGCAAAACTAAGAGCTAAAAAGCTCTGATTTAACCATCTATATTGACGACATACTGAATCATGTAAGGACTTCCCTGCCCACTCTTTTGGGCGGTGGTGGTGAAGTCCATAGGGACTTGGCTTGGTAACTGGAAGGTCACCAGTTCAAGTCCCGGCAAGACCAAGTGCTTCCGAGGTGTCCCTGAGCAAGGTACCGTTCCCCGGGCGCCGTTCAAAATGGCAGCCCACTGCTCCTAACGGATGGGTTGAATGCAGAGGAACAATTCCCCCCACGGGGATTAATAAGGTATATCAAATAAATCTGTGTTATACATGTATTCCAGACTCATACACTTCTTTACCAAACACAATGTCTTGAGTAAAAGTCAAATTGGATTTATACCAAAACACCAAACTTCAGATCATATTGACACCCTATACCTCAATTAACAAACACATGACACGTGGCAAAACTGTGACCAGATATTTGCTTCATAGATTTCAAAAAGGCTTTCCGTTCTATTTGGCACAATGGTCTTTTTTACAAAGTGATTGAATCAGATGTAGGGGGTAAAACATGACGTAATGAAATCAATGTACACAAGCAATAAGTGCGCTATAACAAATTGGCAACATTGTTGGCAACATTTTTCTCTCAAAAGCGTGGAGTGAGACATGGCTGCTGGATGAGTCCAATTCTATTTAACATCTAGTTCAATGAATTAGAGACTTCTGAAGAACCTGGCCTCAATCTAGATGACTCAGAAATCAAACTCCTGCACTACGCAGATCACCCGGTGTTGCGGTCTCCTACAGAACTATGATTACAGCAGACCTGCTGCAACAGGCCGAACCTGGGCCCTGGCAGTAAACATGAACAAGACAAAGAAAATGATCTTCCAAATAGATCCAGTTCAGAGAAACATAAATAACCTCACATTAGGAACTCTTCAAATAGAAAACGGTACAGAATAAAACAATCTAGACTTGAAATAAGTTCCACTGGGAGTTTTAACCCACCAATAAATGAACTGAGAGGGAAAGCACATGGAAAGTCACATTTACATTACAATGTGGTTTAAATGACTGGAATCCGTCCGGCCAATTATTCTCTATAGTAGTGAAGGGTTGGGTCCTCTCCCAGTTGAAAGTTAACCAAATTATAAAACACCAGAAACAAAACTATATCACCAATTGAAACAAACAAAAGCACAAAGCAAAATGCAGTGCTATCTGGCCCTAGAGAAACTCTACCATGAACAACCCGGACCCCCCCCAGAGGATGTTAGGTCCATCCCCCACTTATAAAAACGTTACCCCCCGCTTACACCTATACTGTATGCCGTGAGCTGATTATCGAGCCTTCATTGTGACAGTACACTGTGTGTGTGTGTGTGTGTGTGTGTGTGTGTGTGTGTGGGGAGTGTTGCAGTAGAACATTCCACTGTAGCGCCCGGTACCCGAATGGGAAACCCTACATGTGTGAGCACCCTCTATGAAACGTCAAGCTACCCCACAGCACCCCCAAAATAAAATCTCTGGCGACGCCCCCGGCCGTTGTCAAAAACGGAGATTTCATATTAGCTGCTATGAGAGCTACAACCCAGATTCCGGTTTTTGGGAAACTGCGTGCGCATCACTCTCACTCCTCAATGGTAATGTTTAGATGGATTTGAGGAACTTCCCTTCAATTCTATTGGCTCTAACGGTTCAAAAGAGGTGTCACTCAACAAAATCGACCGAGGGGGCCAGAGATAGGGCTAATCCACCCAAATGTCCCCAGAGGTGTTTTTTTTTCTTCTAAACCTCTCTAAAAAGGTCAAATGTCACTTGTTTTGCATCAATCTTGATACAGGGTACTTATTATATGCTATCGTTTGGATTCCTAAAGCTTTTTGTCTACTATCCCATCATTCAAGGGTAGTTTTCACAATACGAAATGTTTTATTTTGGACGGAAACTATAATTTACATTTTTTTACTATGTTCAATCTGAATTTACTTTAAAATAAAAAAATGCAATATTGATTCTGACTGTTCTACATCCAACTCACAGGTGTATCATTACTTTGAGAAAAAAGATTATTAATGTACCCCTTTTAGAAGGGAAGATATGGTCATTTTTTCTGGGAATGTCATTTTCGAGCCTGAGACCTGAGAAACAGGCTCAGGGCTGAACAGGTTAAGTCTGGTGGACTTTGTCACTATCGTATGTAACCTGACTTTGTCTTCTGTTACCGTCGTTATTCCGACAATGTTCATCAATTAGCACAATCTTATGGGAAATTAGAGGAAGGCTCGAATTCAGGTTGATAATGCAAGAATGGTGTCATACTGTATTTTATGAGTTGGATTGGCTTTACCAATCGTAATCTTACGGTAGGTCTGTGACACTTTGTGTTCATGTTAATAATTTCTATGTGCAGCACACACAAATGATAAATCATAGAGGTTTAAAAATGCACTGCTTATCTTAAAGAAAAAGTTGAAGGATAGGACTCTTTATCTTTTCTCTTTATAGAAAATATCTTCAACTCTTGTGGGTGCCACCAGCTAAATGTCCATTACATTCAGACAAACACACACACACACACACACACACACACACACACACACACACACACAGTTAGAAAACGCTGTCAGTAATTACATGTCTCTAATCACGCAGTGTGGATTGGACATATGTGTAAATCAATATTTAATAATCATCAGAGTCTAAACCCACGCAGAACTGTGTCTGCCTCTCAAAGACAAAGACGCAGACAGACAGACATCGGTACGGCTTTTTGGTAGCCACTCCAGTCATTTTCTGAAAAATTGAATTAGAAAGACACACACACACACACATATTAAGCTCATTCTGTGTGTATTGACCCCTCAATCATCAATCACAGTCTTCATTAGCTATAATCCATAACTTTCCACATCATCACAAGGCATCTCGAGTTTTGGAAGTAAAACCATTGGACCATCAAATCAGTGAAAAAGTCTGTTCAACTTTAGTTATTCTTCTTCTTTTATAAAGACATTTTATTTTCTTTGTTTCATTTAGTTCTATCTTTGATTGTGTCTTGAGTCTTAACAGAAAGAGTTGAATGATGATACAAAATGACTGAATTGACATTTAATAATATTTCTGAGGCAAATCAAGTCCCTTTCATTGACATAAATGCTTTGCTTGTGGCCAAATTACAAATTAAATGGACAGCGGCCTTTTTTCAGGGGGGACATTTATTAAATCACTGGAAAACTCAGATCTTTGAAAGAGTATTCATCATCACAAAGACATGCTCTCCGCTTAAAATATGTATTTTCAAAAAGAGACATGAACTTACTGAAAGCTCGCCCTGTGTCGGCTGCTGCGGTGCATCATTCAAAAATGATGTTCCTTGAAAACATGACCACAGCAGGTTTACGTTGGTTAGCTGTTTAAATGCACAGCGGCCAGCAGACAATTGGACAGAGAGTAAACCGCAGGACAGTTTGACAAGCTTGTACATACAGTATGAGTCATTGGCTGGTTCATTAGGGAATCTGTGGTGTGTACCTCCCACTAACAGTACATCTCATACACAAGACCTTCCAAGTTCATCTGGTTTCTATGAACATTTTCCAACCTCTAAATATCTTCACCTGCCAGCTTTGAGATCTGTGTGTTTTCTTCGTCTCTCTTTCTTAGAAAGTGTTCTTTTCCACACAAGCCAGAACACTAATCCTTAAATATGTCTCTCACATGTAAATGATGCTAACACAGGGATGCACTACATACATACCAAGTGAGTCAGTGGATTTAATTTTATCTGTTGAACCATGAGCGACAGAAAGATTGGTTTTATTGATTATCGATGTCAAGTTCATTATTATTGTACACCTCAATGAGTTAAGCTAATCGTCATACGACTACTTCTGATAGCTGGTCTTTTTTCGGATCCTGTTCCAAGTTGGCAAAATGTCTATAGGTTTATTCTGAAGCAAACCATTTATTAATTTGTTTATATAGTAAAGAGCAATGTTAGAAAACATTTAGGTATATATTCTTATTTGTAGACTCTGACAAAGGATATCGGTGGTGGTTGTTTAACTGTACATTACTAACTTTGATTCCTGAATGGTTCAAATGTAACTTTTTTTGTTTTAGTTCAACAACACTGCTGACACTTCTCTGGAGAAATGATAATCCAGCTGATTATCAATTTAAAGAAAAACTTTGATTTGTTTAAATTACATGTCATTTCTACTGATCATAATTCCAGATCCATGAATCAGATCCATAATTGTGCCAGAGTAACACAATTCAATAAACACAGCAGCACAACAGCAAAACTGTACACTAAAAGTGCAGCAAAAAGAGCAATTAAACATCTAATCACTCTATGTGGGCTCAGAAGACCGACCCCGTCCACATTACGCCCTCATTTGATCCACTGTTTATCTAAAAATGCTAATTTGTAGCTTTAGTCCAATTACTAAACATGTGTTTAAAAGTGAAAACATCTATTAACCTGCTGAACTCCATCGGCCCGCCCCCGGGCGGAAAAACGCATAATCTGCAGGAAACAGCGTCTGAGGGCTTTTTAATATTGAATAAACTATGAATGTTTCATATCCATGTAACGGGAAGAAACTCAGCTAACTGATCTGCAAAAAAAAACCACAAAGCTAACGCTGAACCTCTGAATTAGCCCCCAGCGGAAAAATGCTAACGCCGTTTCAACAGAAAAAACGGTATAACACCCTTATTACTTGTCGTAACTGCACATCCAACATATCGTTTAGCATCGTGAGAAGACACAGAATCGATAGGTATCCATAACATCACTCCATGATAAGAACTCGCAACATTATAAACAAAAACAGACATCACAACACGTGGCGCTAGGTAGCGAACACGGCAATATGTCTAACCTTCGTCGTTGTCTGATCAAAAGTTGTCTTCAATGGCATTAAAACGATAAAAACGCTGCTGAAGGTTAATCCAATCCAAGTCTGTGTCACTTTGAAATGATTTCTGATCATCCATCAGCAATGTGTGAGACAGGTTTCGCTTTAGGCAAACTGCATGCGCATAGCGCCCACTTCACAATGGTAACGTTGGTGTGTATGTGGAAATTCCCCTTCGATTATATTGGCTCTAACGTTTAAAAAGAGATGTCAATCATCAAAATCGACCATTGGGTTCCAGAGAAACGGCAAAAACGCCCATTTCCACCCAAATCATCACAGAGGTGGAGTTGTTTTTGCTAAACCTCTCTAAAAAGGTAAAATGTCACTTGTTTTGCATCAATCTTGATACAGAGTACTTATTATATGTTGTACTTTGGATTCCTAAAGTTTTTACCATCCCATAATCCAAGGGTGGTTACGTCAAACATCATGTTCAATCTGAATTTTCTTTAAAATAAAAAACATCTATTTTGATTCTGACTTTTCTACATCCAACTCACAAAAAAGTAAGAAAAAAAAAGATTATTAATTTTCCCCTTTTAGAATTGTAGTTACGGTCATTTGTTCTGAAAATGTCATGTTTGAGCCAAGACTTGAAAAACAGGGATGGAGTTTAACAGGTTAAGAGTGTCCTGCTTACATGGCATGTGTGACTAAAGAAGATTATATTCAGGGAAAGAAAGTTAAAACGTGTGTTTTCGATTAAGAGAGCTTTTCTTTTACATTGTGCCTCTTTCGAGGAATTCAAAGGAAGTTTCTGTTGCTTTTAAACTAGTCAAACACGTTTCTGTGGTTATAAAGACACTCTCTTTGGTTGTTGTGGGTCGTTTGAGTCGAAATGAAGGGAAAGATTTAAAGTTTTGACTCATGGTTATTGGTAGTTTTCCTGAAGGATGTATTCGGCTAATTTCTCCATCTCATGGCTCAGGATTGAGCCTCATATGTAAATTGGCTGTTTGATTGACCTCGACATGCTTTT
This sequence comes from Champsocephalus esox, assembly GCA_036324585.1. Taxonomy (NCBI): domain Eukaryota; kingdom Metazoa; phylum Chordata; class Actinopteri; order Perciformes; family Channichthyidae; genus Champsocephalus; species Champsocephalus esox. The sequence goes on from CM070488.1 coordinate 4,700,696, forward strand.
AGATTCTGCTTCAATATACACAGTCAACATCAAATCAAATACATGTTATACTTCAAATTCAATAATAAAATAATGTGTTTCATGTAGGGCTGTCAACGCCACTAATTATTTTAACGCGATTAACGCATGTGTATTTTTTGTCCTCGGCCGCCCCGTAGTTTCAGAGCGCATCGAGTTTAAAATACCATCTACAAGCTGATGCTGACAGCCCCGCTCCTGCCGCCCGCTTGTGGCAGACCACACTTCCACGCTCACCGGCAGGCACCGACTGGCCATCGGGAGGACCGGGAGGGTGTGTGTATGTGTGGCACGAGCGAGCGAGAGAGAGACCTTACGTGCATTGTTGTTGTTAGCATCTGGTGCTAGCTAGCTGCGCTAACGGATATAAATGAAAACAGAGGAGCGCTCTATCCACACAACTTCGCCGAGCACTTGACTTGATGCAGGAAGCAGACAGTGGGACATTGTACGAGAAGTCAGCACACTCAGCACGGAGAGTGCAACATGATTGCAGCGTCCAGGCAGCTCCCGTTCGAGCATATGCCTTGAGTTGCACATAGCTCCAACGATCCATCACACACACACACACACGCACACGCACACGCACGCACGCACGCACACACCATTTGTATTGTATTATTGTATGAGAGAGGGTCCAGGTTGAATTGAGGCGAATATTTGTAATGTTCAGAGGTTGTTGTGTTTAATATTCATGAGAATATTTGTCATTGTTCAAATGATAATAAACATTAGCATAAAGCATATTTGTCCACTTATATGTTGATAAGAGTATTAAAAACTTGAAAAATATTCCTCTAAGGTACATTTAGAACAGATAAAAAAATGTGCGATTCATTTGCGATTAATCGCGATTAAATATTTGAATCGACTGACAGCCCTAGTTTCATGGTGTTTCATTTCGATGTCCTCAGGCATCGATAAGACATTTCTGAACAAATTATGATGAGCTGTACCGAACTATTGAGATTGTGGAAGATGTTGGAAAAGTGTGGCTGTTTTCTGGCAAAACCTTTGCCTTTTCTCCCAGTCGGCTTCTGGACCTACACGCTTCTTTTAGGCACCATTTGAGTGTTATAAACCTGATGTCAATCATATTTAAAGTTAGCATCATTCTCTCCTCATTGCTGTTTGTATAGTACAGATTTGTTGTCATGTGTAGTTCTCTGGATGTAGTGTTTCCTTTTGACACAGAGAGTGATGTCTGAACAGTTGTAGTAGGCTGTAGTTTTTAAGAGAAAGATTTTGAGAAGACACAAAACAGATTTCCAGCATTAACTATAATCCAATTGTATTTTACATGATTTTGGCTGATTCGGTTTATACAACATTATTTATTGTGCCTTCCAGAAACATTACTAATCACTTTTGAACAATACCGTTGTTCTATAATCTGACAATGTTCTGGTTAAGCTCTTGTCGTGGTAAAGCACAAAGACAACTTGTTGAAGTTCAGGAAAAGATCCTTTATGGGTTAAAGTTACTACATTGTTAAGTTAGCTAGAAAATAGATCAGACGTCTGGTACGACCGCGGTCATGGTTTGAACAGTTCTGAGGGTTCGATGTTACTCTAAAGGGCAATCAATATTTATTTTATTATTTCTCATGGACTCTCATTGGACCAAAACCCTATACATTTGCTGAAAAATGGAAATGCTTTCCTAATTTGGTAATCTGGTATGTCCTTATAACTACAATTGAAAAAAAACGTACCTATACGGACCACACATGCCGTTCAATGTCTCTAAGTAGAAATGACTTTCTAATCATCATACAGCATGCCTTCCTTCCAACATGCCATCACAGACCATTTGAACAACGCTCTAACAATAACACACATAACCAATATTAATATACATTTAGACACAAAATATATCTTTTTTTTTATTGATTCTGAGGGACTTACACCAAAACCGACTGAATCCGTGTGTTATCAAAGTCACATCCTCTACGCTCATCCTGTTAAACACACATGCATTGATTGACAACATTCCCAGCCATCTTGTTCAGAGTGTGTGAGTTAGTCTGTCCAGCCTATAACTCACCCGCCATCTTGTTCAGAGTGTGTGAGTTAGTCTGTCCAGCCTATAACTCACCCGCCATCTTGTTCAGAGTGTGTGAGTTAGTCTGTCCAGCCTATAACTCACCCGCCATCTTGTTCAGAGTGTGTGAGTTAGTCTGTCCAGCCTATAACTCACCCGCCATCTTGTTCAGAGTGTGTGAGTTAGTCTGTCCAGCCTATAACTCACCCGCCATCTTGTTTAGAGTGTGTATGCGTGAGTGTGTGTGAGTGTAGATTTTGGCCCTTGTCAAGGTGTGTGTGTGTGTGTACATTTCAGCATGAGTACGCGCTGTAAAGCTGCTCCTCCTGCCGCAGCCAATGTCAACAGCCGAGTGCATAACTTCCCATGAGCCTTTCCCCTAGAAGGTAACTGCGCTAGCTCAGCTCTATACAAGAGAGTGTGTGTGTGTGTGTGTGTGTGTGTGTGTGTGTGTGTGTGTGTGTGTGTGTGTGTTTGTGTGTGTGTGTGCGCGTGTGCGTGTGTGTGTCTCTTTACATGCATGCTGTTGTCTTTCTGAGTTGTACTCATGGGGGCGTTTTTTCACATTTTTGTGAAGTGTGTGTGTTTTGGTTTTAATGCACGTGCCATATCAGCTTGAAGTCACACACGCACATACGTGCACACACCCGCTGCCATGACATTGTGCTCACCAGTGCGTGCACCGTGTGTGAAAGGCAACACATACCAGCACAGGTAGTGTGTGCGTGCGTGCGTGCGCGCGTGTGTGTGCAGCAGAGCGAGTGGCGGGTCTAATGCGGCTGCGTCCCTTGTCTCCGTGCAGAACTGATAAGGTATCAGAGGGCGGGCCGTGATGAGATTTAAATTAATTCAGCCTCCATTCAAATTCACCATGAGATCAGCAGCTCCATTATGTGGCCTCCCAGCCCAGCACTTCTCCTTCTTTTCCTCCCTCTCCTTCTTTCCCTTCCTCTCCTTTCTTCCCCCCCTTAACTTAAATGCATTTTGCTCCATTCTCTCCTTCTGCCTGAGTGATCTTCCCTCCCTTCTTTTCTCCCCCATGCCTCCATTTTTGTACTCCTCTTTTTGGTGTCTCGTGACAACCTTTTGCTTTATTCCCCTCCCTCCTCTCTCTTTCCTTTTGCTTCCTTCCTTTCCTCTCTTGTTACCTTTCTCTTTCCTCTTCCTCCCTGCTATCCCCTGGTGCTTATCTCCTTTCTTCTTTCCCTCTTTTGTCTTCCCTTCCCTCCTTTTTTAATGACTCCCTTCTGTCCAATTTGAGACCATCCTCATTGTCCTTCCTCCTCTGCTCTCTCTGTCCTTCTTCCCTTGCACTCTCATTTCTACCTGAATCCTCCTTCCTCTCTCCCTTACTACATTCATTCCTCCTTCCTCTCTCCCTTACTACATTCATTCCTCCTTCCTTCTCTACATTGATTCCTCTCCCTGTTACCTCACTCATACTGTATCTTCCTCCCTCCTTTTTCCTATCTCTCCTTTCCTCCATCATCTCTTATCTCACCCTACATCCTAGCTTCCTTTTTCCATGTATCTCATACTCTGAATAGTTATTGCCTTCATCCTCCCTTTCTTTCTTCCTTCTCTTCATTCTTCAATGTATCCTTGCAGTGCTCTCCTTCTCTCCCTACTTTGTTCCCTTCCTCACTTCATTCTTCTCTATCTATTCCCTCCTCCCTTCCTCCCTTCCAACCATCTGAAGTCCCTTTTCCTCCCTCCCTATTCTCTCATGCTTTCTGTCCTTCTGTGTTACTTCATTGTCTCTCTCCCTTCCTTCTGTGTCCTTCCGCTCCTCTTAATCCTAATGTCTGGAATTCCTTTTAACCTACCTAGATCCTCTCTTGCTTTCCTATGTCCTTCATTACCTCCTGCTTTCTGTCACTAGTTGTCCCTCGCTCCTTCATTTCTCCCTTAAAGTCTGTTTCAGTCTCGTCTCCTTCTTTCCCTCCATTCGTCCTGTCTTTATGTTCCTTCCTTGATTCCCTCCTTGTCACCTCATTTCATCCCCTCTTTACTTAGTTACTTATATCTGTCTTACCTCCGACAACTTTTCCTTTTCTCTCCTCCTTCTGATTTGTATCCGCCCTTTTTCCTTCCTTTAGTCTCTTTCCTCCATTCATCCTTTAGTCCTCTCTTATGACTACTAACCTTGCATCCTCTCTTATGTGAATCACCTTCTTCCTTCCTTCATTGGTGTATCATGTGTATCCTTTTCCTTCGTCTTTTAATTCCGTTCTGTCTATCCTTCCTAAACCATCTTTTCCTTCCTTCCTTCCATCCCTCCTTCTACTCGTTTTGGTGTGTGCGTGCGCGTGTTTATTTACAGCTTCAGTGAAAATATTCAAATTGATTTAATTTTTTTTGAACAAGTAAGTGTTGTGTTAACACTAACTGTGGCACGTGAAATGTTTTTTACTGTAGAAGAAATAACTACATAAAAAGGGTGAGGGTGCTTCTGACACTTAAAACGTATGAATTGTATTCAGATTTGTTTAAACGTACACAGGTCTGAGTTTAGTCTCTGTACTTTCAATGTTAATGTTTTACCAACACGTGACTGAGCACAAAGTATCATTTATTATCTGTATTTAGTTGAACAGTTTTGTATAAAATTGTGAATATTCCTTAAAGGTGGGATAGGTAAGTTTGAGAAACCGGCTCGAGATACACTTTTTGTTATATTCCATGGAATGCTCTTAACATCCCGATAGCAATGAATATCTGAAGTGCTTTGACAACAAATCCATAAAAAACATTCATCTGTAGAAGCCGTAATACTGTAAAAAGTAGGGCTGTGCAATTTAATCGATATTTAGTTTTCCGAGAAAGTATCGATATTTCAGCCGCGGGTATCGATACATTAAGTCTGATAACTGTGTTCGTTATCCTCGCGTCCAGGAGAGAAGCTTTAAAAAGGAGACTGATTGAGTCTCTGAGAATGTTCAAATGTATACTTTAATTAATAAAAAGCGCGGTAATGTTACGAGCAGAAGATGGTTCAGTCAGAAAAACAGCTGTGTTCTGGCTCTCGTGAGCGAAGGGAAGAGAGCGAGCTCCACCTTCCCAGCTGTTAAATATCCTCTGCTGAATCCTCCCTGTGGGCCGGTTGGCGCTGCTGGGGATCGGCCCTCCACGTCTCCAATGTTCGTTGTTGAGCATTACAGAGGATTCAGACATTGCACATTAAATATATAACTAAACACGCATTTTCTTCTCCTTATCTCCTTCATTACTTTTCATTTAATACATTGTAAACGCTGTAATCAATACTCCAAAAATACCTCACGGCTGGTATCATTTCCGGTAGTTCCGGATGTTGTCTCATGCTACCCACGTCTGTAAACAAACGTATTCAAATAAACTGTACCTTCATTTAATATTCAGCAATAATAATATCTCGACGTCTATAGTTGTAGTGTTGACATCAGTAGGTTTCGGTGTGCAACACTCCGTGCCATATCGCTACTAAATTAACCTCTATAGGAAATTGTATATTAGCCACATGCTAAATGCTAACCGGAGATGAAGGATTTTCAGAATAAAAGCTCAACAACCGGTTGTGCACAACAACTTATGGTTTTTCAGTATAAAACAGCATTTAAACCGGCGGTATGTTTATGGTACTTTATGCCATCAAAACATTGATTTTAATTTCTAACAAGTCCCATTCAAATCCCCCGTGTTCCGCCACCTGCTGCACCTTTTCATTCTCCATTGTCCATTGTGATACTGCACTTTACAGCTACAGTTTGCACTGTTTCAATAAATGAAACTAATTTTCTCACCACATCTTTTGATTCATTTTGTCAAGCATTTGCAAGCTGGAGACTCTCTGTCAGAGCCATATATTGTATAATTGATGCTTTCAGTTTGCAGTTGAATTAATTCAATCCAAGTCAATGGAACACTCACAAGATGTCACCAAAATCCCACTGTCCCTTTAAAATATTTCAGAAAATGATATAAGTGTATCGAATTATATCGAATCGTATCGAATCGTATCGTTTGCATATGAATATCGAATATCGTGATATATATCGTATCGTTGGCTGAATATCGTGTATCGTATCGTATCGTGAGATTAGTGTATCGCCACAGCCCTAGTAAAAAGTACAACCGGTTGGCCTACCTGCCTGTCAGCCTTCCATCGGGGCACAAACTTATCTCGTGCCCTCATTGGTCATGTGCGCGTTCGTGTGTGTTGGAGGAGGGGCTCTGTGAGGAAGTGGCAGATTTTCTCCGGTTGTGTATTTTCAAATTCTAGCGATCTCGAGCCGGTTTCTCAAATGTACCTACCCCACCTTTAAGGCAATCAGAACGGAATCCTGGAAATCCTTTTGGCACTACTTTGAAGAAACATTTCAACCACACCCTATTTTAATTATAATGTTATATTAGGTATTTATGTTCATGTAAGATGAGATCAGTTGAAATAATCGCTGTAGGGAAATGCAGGCTTGATGAAACAGGAGCGACAGGCATAATACTAATTCACACAGGGATAATAAGAAGTGACACCTTCAATATAAATAACAACAATGGGATTAGGTAAAAACTAGAGTGGCTGAGTTTAAATTAATTGAGAAAATACCATGCATTAAAGCAGGAACTTTGGGTGATCGGGATGAAAGATAATCTTACTCAGCCTCTCAGAATGTTTTGTAAGCGCTGAATAACGTCATGACACTGACAAAAAGACAACACTAGTCATATTTCATTTGGAGTTTCACAGTTGCTGAATATATCTGCAGTGTGTGTGGTATGAGCAGCGTGTTATATTAACAGTTAACATTAGGTGTGTGTGTTTGTTTGTTTTGCTGCACTTGTGAGGACCACGTTTTGAGTAACAACCCGTTTTGTGAGGACATTTTTGATGTGTGTTTGTTTTGTCATCGACCTCAAGTGTTTCAATTTGTCTTCTCCTCCTCACTGCTCCCTCCTGTCTCCTGTATCCCCCGCCCCTATTCTCCCCCTACTCTCCTTCTATGTTTCCTAATTGCTCTCTTCACTCTTTTTCGTGCGCTCCCAAAAATCCAAATAAGATTTGTTGAGATGCAGCTCCATGCCTTCGCTCACCGGTGATTATTCATTCTCCTTTTCATTTTCTTTATTTAACTTTGATTTCCCCCGGTTAGTTATTTGAGATTGAGTGGGGAGCATGAAGAGGGTCTTCCACACCGGAGCACTGAGGTTCTAGCCTCCTATATAGGCATGGTCCTGGCTCAAGGGCCCTTTAGCGGGTCAGTGAAGACCAACTTTGACCTTTGACCTCATTGTGCAAAATTAGGGAGTTTATTCTTGTGTGTACTTGTGTCTGAGAGAAGGCTCGTTTAGCTACAAGGACAATAATGACCAAAATGTTCTGATAAGGGACAGACATTTCAAAAAATACAAGTATGAATGATGAAGACAAGGCAGAGCGACGGGAAAACAAGAGAAGCATTTTCAGAAATCACTGCAATCAAATCATCGGCAATATTCGATTCATTCATACAGAAATAAAAATTGTCAGCATGCAGTAATCCTAATATTTCCATGGAAACAGAGTTTAGGCAGACAGCAGAACCCGACAGTAAACAAGATAAGGTGTGCGTGCCTCAGCACCCCAGCTAATCTCAGGCACGCATCTCGCTCATAAGTGAGATAAGAGCTTGTCCAAGTTATTGCCAATGTGAAAATAGTTCACACGCAGCCAATCAAATAAAAAGAAAACCTGAATATCTTGGGTAATAATTTGATGTTGATCCAAGTTAATATGGGCACAGACAAGTCACGGTCTGCAACCTGCAAACTGTAATGAAAGGTTTTTTGAAAATGTCTGGAAACTTAGAATATTTGTTCAAAATATAACTTTGTGATTTAATCCAGCACTAAAAGAAGAACAAGCATCACAGTACAGTGATGAGGCTTTAGACTCTTGTTGTGGTGTTCCCTCTCCCGTAGTGTGGTCTATAGGTTTTTGTGCATGTACAGATGTAGCAGCTAATTTCCTCACAATCATTTAATAGACCCTCCAAAAAAACGCGGGCTAAAATCCTTGATTATGCGATCAAACATGCAGGGTTTTATGTGATTGAATGCGGTGAAATTGCGGGAAGTTGCGAAATATGCGGAAAAAATCAATATTGGGCTGTCTTATTTATTTATTCTCTCTCACACACAACCTGCCACTAACGTTAAACCCCTTTACGATTCAATTAAACACACTATTTCAATCACACTCTCTCTCTCTCTCTCTCTCTCTCTCTCTCTCTCTCTCTCTCTCTCTCTCTCTCTCTCTCTCTCTCTCTCACACACACACACTTCTCCGCCTCATTCTGTTTTCATTTACTCGTTCGTTATCTGACCAGCTTCAATCTTAGCTTCTCACTTCGTTTCGTGTAGCCCTCGAAAGGGTTTTGGAGGTCGATGCCTCGGTGAACGTGAGTTGTTTGGCTTTCTTGTCCGCAGCAGCAGAAAGCATTTTCGAATGTTTGAGTGAATCAAAGTGGGTCGTCACCGTCGATGTTCTCTTCTGCTCCAACACAGTTGCACGGGGTGCAGAATAGTTTCCCCCCAGACATCGGGGAACTGCTTTGCCCGGTCTTTAGCAGAAATGTTCGTCGGTAAATGAGATGGATTAGATGTTTTCCTCTTGGTGAAGAGAAACTCTCGTGTGAGCGCCACACGTTCACTCTACGGTGTTGTTTACCTTCTGCGATGCGCGAGCTGATGACGTCGCCTCATCATCACTTCACGTTAATACGAGTTCACTTTTTTTTTCAACTTTGTGTGGAAAAATGCGGGGATTATGCGGCCTTTTGATAAATATGCGGCTTTTTAAAAATCTGCGCCATTTTGCTGATTATGCGGTAATTTCTGCGATCGCAGAATCGCGTTTTTCTGGAGGGTCTAATTTAATGTATCATATGTTCGCCAAATTGACATGAAAGCACTAACAAATATGAATTTGCTGTATTATTACAATTAAGATAATAAGATTAGATATACTTTATTTGATCTAAAATATTGATGTATTATAGTAGCCTGTGCAAACCATAACAAATATGTGTTTAAATGCTCTTCAGCAAACACAACTGCAGAGCTGCAAACATTACTGAAGTACTGGAAGTCCAGGAAACAAACGGAAGACCAACGTTCACCCAGTTGTCTTTGTGTATTTGTGAATGAAGCGCCATCTCATGGTTAAATCCTGAAATTGAACAAATTGGGAAATCTGGCAACGCCCTCTCAGGAAATAGTGGGAGGGCATTAAAATCCCAGCCCCTGGTAAACGCAGGGTTTTTGGTCGGAATCTGCTGGGTGGAGTCCTTTCTAGAGTGCTACATCTGTAAATGGTCTGCAAAGGGTCAAATCCTAGGAGTTTCTCTCCCACACACTCACCACCAGAGTTATTGCCGCTCACGCATGCGCAGTTCGTACGTGCTCGGCTGAAGTCTTTGCGGTGTGTTCCAGTGCGACACATGGCAAGATGCAGGAGAACACGGCGACGCAACAGTCGGCGAGTTCTCTGGTGACTGCTTGGTGTGTCAGGGTCTTAAGGGGCGAAACATCTCTAAGTGGTTGACCAATCACAACAGAGCCAGCCAGCTAACCAATCAGAGCAGACTGGGCTCTGGTTTCAGACAGAGGGTGAAAAGAGGTGCTGCAGCACAGGCAGTATGAGAAGAATAAAGAGCTTTTGAACATTAAAGCAAGGAGACATGTGAGAGTATAGGACACTACATACTGATATGAACCTGAAAATGGACATAATGGCGCCCCTTTAAACAAATGTTAATATCAATTTATTTTTATTTTTGATATAAAACTAAAGTGATATATAATGAAAGATTGAGAGAAAAAAATGAATGTGCCATAACTGCACTTATAAAATATGTTAGATGTAGTTGTTAACTCTGATAGGCCGAGGTATCAATTGAGAGGTGACCTATTTTAATCTGAGTGCCCCACAAACCACACGTTTTAAATCAGACCCCAACATGAACAAAACGCCGGTCATCCAGGTGATTCATCTCACATTCCTCTCTTTCCCTTTTGGACATCGCATTATGGCCATGACTCCGCTTCAGCTCCAGACCCTCAGTGCTGTATGAGCGACTATAAAAGAAAGAGTGGAAATAGAGAAAGAATACATCTGGTGGGGAGCAAAGCCCTGTGACTGATAACAGTTTATTAGAAGTCCTTTTGTGGAGTCCTGAGCATTTCTCCCCCCCCCCTCCCCCCCTCAGCAGGGCTCCATCCACACCCGGCTTCAGAAATGTTTCTTGGCAGGCCGTAAAGGCCCTCTGAGGCAGCATTACAGCCCATGTGACAGTAAAACCCTCCAGAGAAACCAATGCTAATGGAATTCTCCGCGGCAAGGTGGCCCATCCTACCTATTCAGATGAAGAGGAGGAAGCCTTTCTCCTTTTCCTCCCTCACAGCGCGATAACGCATTACGTCCCCAGCAGCGCTTTTATGCACAAAAGTACCATCGCTGGACGGTTATTTACATTACATTAGCATTTCAGGCAGTCTTATCCGGAGCGACACACAATGAGAGCCCTGGTTGATGAAGCTGGAACTCCTGAAGCAGCAACGGCAGAATAAGCAGCAGGAAGGAAGCAGTCAGAGGAGTTCCTGTCATCTCTGAGTCAGCGTGGCAGAGGAGGGATCGGGTGTGAGAGTGAGGACAATTGAGTTGAATAAATATATCTATGGATACACCATGTGATGCTTTGGGGAAAAGGGACATTTTTGTGTTCTTATTTTTTAGTCTTCCAAACAAAGTGTTCTAATAAGATCACCATTCAAACAAGTGGGCCCTTTTCTGCAAATGTCCAGGTTCAGTTCATTACGTCGTGCCTCGACTGTGACATGTCTCCGCTGTAATGTTCAACAGCTCTATTGTTCCCGTACTGTCTGTGCTCCATGTCCCTCGGAGGAACATAGGGTGTTAGCCTTTGAAGATCCTTTACCTGCACAACAACCTTTAGAAACAACTACAGGAGAGGCTGACCATAAACAGCATACTGGGGCCTTCACGATGGCCAACCACATAGGACAAAGCTTCACCTGCCCTGACGTTTGTTTCTCCAATCGGTGATACAATTCGTAGTTCATCTTGCTCTTGTTACCTTAGATTGCAAGGCGATTGAAAGAAGTTGTTTAGCTCAATTTGTCCGCCCATCAACTGGATTAGGGAACTCTCGTATGCAGTGGACCCAGTTCACATGTTGAATACGCCATGTGTGTTTATCTTTAGTTCCCTTTGCAAGACAGGGCATTTGTGCCTCATTCATCCAGTGTCAGGATAATGGGAATAGTGCAGCAAGTGGTCCCAATTGAGTCATGATTATTGGTTCCAAACAATATCGTGATCATTTTAACTCACATCTAAAGCAACGCAGGAATAAGTGAAGTTGTAATATAAAAAAGTCTTGACTGTAAACCGTTTACATTTCTTAAAGAAAAACCTCCATCAGCATAAACAGCAGGCTGAGATGATCCTATAAAGACAGGCCAAAAATAAAAGGATTTTTAGAGAGTCCTTCCAATAAATCCCCATAAAGGAAGGAATTGACTTGTCATTAAAGTGTGCTATTTGGTGGAAGCTGTTACCCGAAGTGCAGGGCATTGGGTGCAGACATGCTCAGTATGGGTAAGTCTGACAGAATGGCCTTAGTGACTCGTCCAACCTGCGGGAACAACCCTATCATTACAATAACTGCATATGTGCTTCACAGTGGATGTTGTTAGACCCTAAGTGTCCTCCAGTGGTGCTTTAAGTGTTAGCTTAACCTACCCATTCAACAAAGTGAATACTTAAGTGTTACCCTACAGTCTACTACAACATATCATGTTAAATGCAACATCAAGCCTGTGGTCATATCCAAGTATTGAGGTTTAAAATACCACACTGAAAAACATGCATCAAAACATTACTAAAGTAAATGTATATAACTAAGTACTTAAAGTTTGTAAAGTAATAGTATGTTCTGCAGTACGATATTCCCTGTTAGTCTTTAACTATTATATATGACACCAAAACTCATGTACAACAACTTCCTTACTTGTAATAAAAAAGCTCTAATTAGAGGGAAAAACTCTCAACTAATGGCGTACTACTTGTAGAATCTGGTCATGCAGAATAAGGCATTAAGAAGTGTTTAGAATGACTAATAAAGAGCCAATAAACTGCTAATATGCATGTTCATTAACAACTAGTTGATGGTTAATGTGTGTACCTTAAGTGTTACCTGAAAAGTATTTGCAATTTATTTTTAAATGTAAATAAAACTACTGTGTCCAACGTGAGACTGCCTCCCTCCAATACAGACGCCGGTGGACCGAAAATGTATCTTTGAAAAAAGGTTTGATCTACTTCAACACTGAATTGAACGGTGGCTCAGGAGGTCACGGGGTCGAAGAATATACGGTTGGTAGTTCAGTCCCCCTGAAGTCAACATGTTGAAGTGTCCTTGGGCAAGATACTTTACCCTCAATAGCTTCTGTAGGCAGTGGTGTAAAGTAACTAAGTACATTTACTCAAGTACTGTACTTAAGTACAATTCTGAGTTACTTACTTTACTTGGTTTTCCAGTTTAAATTACTTTACACTGTACTCGTCTCCAATATGTTGCGTTTTACTACATGTATTTCATAGCTTCAGTTACTAGCTACTTTTCAAATAAACCCCACCGAATGCAGCATGAGCATATGAACACATCAATAACCAAAATACAATCACTTCTGATTCTGAAATGGGCCAATCTGCATCATGAATACTTGTATGAGTTAAAGTATAGTTTGATGCTGATTCTTAAATGGAACATCAAACTAAACGACAGATAATGAATATTATTTGTTGTTTTTATTTTGCTCTCACACACTCCATCAGAACATCTGCTGCTGATGTGCAGGGCTAGCCATGTGGCGGCGCTGACTGTTAGCACGGCCCTGCACTGACCTATATACAGCAGATATAAGTGTGTGTCTCTCAGGCTTATAGCAGCTCATGGCTGGGTGAAGACGAGCTGTGTTAGCCGAGGACACTCTCTCTCACACACACACACACACACACACACACACACACACACACGCACACACACATACACACACACATATACATACACATACACACACATACATACACACACATACACACACACACACACATACACATACACATATAGAGACTTTCATGCACGCGTGAGCTCGGAAATACTTCCACGTGACGTGAGGACATGCGAGAGGCAAAATCACACACGCTGAACCACGTGCACAGACACACACACACACACACACATATAGATATTTATACACACATGGAGAAGAAAGGAGGACACCTGTTAAAGGGACACACACACAGTGATGTACACAGAGCGACTACCTCATGTTGTATTGACCCCCCTCCCACCCTCCCTCGCTCTCTACACCTCCTCTGTCTCGCCTCCTTCATCCCTCTCTCTCTCTGCACCTCTGATAACCTCTCTTTTCATCTCCTCTGCTCCCTCTCCTTTTATCTCTCCTTTGTGTCTCCTCTCCTCTGTCTCTCCTCCCCTGTCCTCCTCTGACCTCAGAGCAGATCCACCTGATGGGCTCTCGTTAAGTTCCTCCTTGTTAGGTTCCCCTTCTCTTCTCCTCTTCATCGTGTTTCTTTCCTCTTTCTCGGCCCCTCATGTCCTTCCTCTTCCGTGTAACCCTTTATGTTTGATCTCTCTATCTTCTTCCTTCCTTTGTATCTGCTTGAGCTTATATCCTTCCTCCCCTCCTACCTCCTTATCCCTCCTTTCCTTTGTCCTATATGTGAATCTCTTTCTTTATGATTATCCTCTCCTCCTTTCTTATCTCTCCTTCCTCTCCTCCTCTTCTGTCTCCTCTCCTCTTTTCCTCCTCTGATTGTCTCTTTCCACTTCTCTATTTATCTCTACTTCCTTTCCTCTGTCCTCTGTCCATTAGTATTGGTTTCTCCTCTCCTTCCTCTTCTTTCTGCATGTCCCTCCTTCTCCCCTTTCCTCTCTCCTTTTCCTTCCTCCTCCTCCTCCTCCTCCTCCTCCTCCTCCTCCTCTTTTTCTCATCAGCTCAATCCATCTCTAGCTTCTTTCCTTTTTTCCTGTCTCCCGTCTTTCTCTTCTTCATTTCCTCTTTCCTCTTTCCTCTCTCCTTGTGTTGTTGATTGTTTTTCTCTTCTATGTGTCTTCCCCTCCCTCGTCTACTCCTCAGTAATAAACTCCTCCCTTCTTCTCCCTTCTCTCCTTTTTCTTTCCTCCTCTGTTTTCTCCTCCTTTTCTCTCCTGTCTCTCCTCCTCTTGTCACCCCAGTGTTCTCTCTTGTGTGTAACTCTCCTTGTGAGTCTCCTTAAGAGTCTCCCTCTCCTCCTGTATCCCTCCCTCCCTCATCTCTTTCTCATCTCTTCTTTGTCCCATTGGTGCTCCTCTCCTCTTTTATTTCTGTCCATCGTCAAAATGTTTCTTCCTAATCTCTCTCTTGTTGTCTCCTCCTCTCTGGGTTCTCCTCCCTTCTTGTCCCTCCTGCCTTTACCTCTTCTGTATCCCTTCTTCTCCCCCAGCTCATCTGCCTCTCAGCCTTTCTCTTCAGTTCTCCTCCTGTTCCCCTCTCCTCTCCTCCGTGCTCCCCACACCCTTGTCTCTTCTCCTAGTGCCACATTTCTCCTTCTCCTTCCCTCTCCTTCTACCCCTTGTTTATCTCTTGTCTCTTACCTCTTTTTCTTCCTTCCTCCCTCCTCTCGTAAGTCCTCTCGCTCCCCTCTCTCTCCCACCACTCATTTCCGCTTAAATCTGTATGTTTCTCCTTCTTATGCTTCCTCTCTCCTTACACCCTTACTTACCACCTCCTCACCTTCCTTCCTCCTTTCTCTCCTGAATCCTCGCCTCTCTTCTTCTTCCACCACTCCTCTCTTCTTACATCTCCTGTTTTCCTTTTCTCTTCCTCTCTCCTTACACACTGACTTACCTCCTCATCACCTTCTCCTTTCCCTCTTGTCTCCTCTTTCCTCTCCTCTCTACTCCCTCCTGACCTCTCCTCTCCACGCGTCTTCCCCTCCCCTCCTCCTCCTCTCGCTGCACTCACCACCTGTTCCCTTCCCTCCCTCCCTCCCCATCCTGACCTCCCCTCTCCACCTCTTCCTCCTCCTCTGAGTTGTCACCTCTTCTAGTTTTTTTCTTTCCTGACCTCTCCTCTCACTCTTTTCTCTCACTCCCTTCCCTCCTGACCTCCCCCCCCCCTCCTAATTAGCACCTGAGCATACAGGCCTGGTTAATATTCGGCGCTGCGGCGGCAGAAGGGCACCTCGCCTGTTGCCATGGTGACGCCATAGAGAATGAAGCGGCGCTGTCTCCGTCTCTCTCTGTCTTCTTCCATAGTTTTGCCCCCCCCCCTTCTCACCCATCCTCCCCTCCCACTTTCACTTTTTAATGAGTCACTGAATCCATTACATTTTTCGGATGGCAGGATGGCGAAGTGACGAGACGGAGAACAAATATTTCTCGAATGGCGGAACAAAAGTTTTTAATTCCCAAAGTCAATATGTGTTCGTTTGAATGTTATTTTTGTAATGTTTCTTATGAAGTGATATAGCACCTACAGGACAAATACAAAGGGTATTAACACGTAACGACAAAAACACTAATTACAAAATACAAACCAGAACAAACTGAGTAATACAACATGTGGCAGGTGTGTGTGTGTGTGTGTGTGTGTGTGTGTGTGTGTGTGTGTGTGTGTGTGTGTGTGTGTGTGTGTGTGTGTGTGTGTGTGTGTGTGTGAGATTTGAGAACAACAACAAAAACAAATAACAATAATGATGATGATAATAATATATTTCTTTTTTATAAAAATGTTTTCATTATTTTTCCATCTGTTGCTCTGACAGATGTGTGTGATTCGTCGCTCATATCCAAGGACGCTGGTCTTTATTTATCGGCTCGGAGTTCACTGAGGCGTGTGTTGGGTTTTTTGGGGTGTTTGGAAGGAGACCTCATCCTTAATAAAGTTGTTTGAAGCTTTAAACTTATGGAAGCAAACAAGAGACAGAAGTATTTGAATTTTATTAGACAGCGAATGTATAGCATTGAAAATAATTACTTTGAAAATCATGTATCTGAATGTTTTTGCTCCGAATTTAATTTTATGTGAAATAAAAATGTAAAAATTCAAGTGAAAAACATTCGAATGTTCAAATTCAGATCCCAAAAATTTGACGTCAAAAAATTCGGTGTATAAATATCGATGTCCAAAATTGCGATGCAGCATCATCCGGGCTACTCAGACAGGATAAGCAATCGAGCCCCAATGCAATCAAACCGACTTCTGGCCTATCAGAGCACGGCTTTGTCAGTCATGTGATCACGACAACCCGGGCGAAAAATTACGGAGAACAGCGGGGCTCGCCGCTCGGGTAAGTTGTCAGTTTGTGCTCTTTATTTTACAAGCAGTGAGGGCTCGACAGCATTTGTATCTTACATTAGCTAGCTAAATGAGTGAAGTAGTCTTGTGCCTTGCTGTTAGCAAGCTCCGTAATTATCATTAATTGAAGTGAATCACAACGTTACCGTGTCCTTTTGTGTGTGTGTGTGAACGTAACGATCACTTCGGTTAGATAAGGCAAGTAGACTATGCTACACTATATGAAATACTCTCTTACAAAAGCCCTGCATTAAAGCCCCTGTCACACTGTCCCGAAGTTGACACCCGATGGACACACGAATATGGAATTGTGAATTTCGCACGAAGATGGCCCCGAACCACACACGAAGGCAACATTTACATTACATTTAAGACATACAACTGCAATGAAAGTACCAAAAACAATTATGTTACAGTACTATGATACTGTACTGATATGTTCAGACTTTGTTCTTTACTTTCTCCGTCTTTATATGTAGAAAATATTACGTTTTCTCTGTCATGTTGTTGTTTCCATAGCAACAACAACTTCCTGTCAACTCTCCTTCAAAATAATATATTATATCCATTTTAGTTTCACAGTAACACAAATTGGGTTATTTACATAATAACAACATGATTTTGTTGTGCAATAAAACAACCCGATGGACACACGATAAAGGAAATGTTCAAATTCGGCTGTGATCGTAGCAACATCGAGCCGTTCGTGAGGGCATCTTAAGCCATCGTATGACCGCCGGTGGAGTCTCTCAGGCTCCGGCAGCAACTTCGTGAGCGGTGGCAAAATCTTTGGCATGCCAAAAAATTGCCGAAGGACCTTGCGAAGGTTCATTTTCGTGTTGAATTTGTGTGTCAATTTTGCCCTTCGTAAGGCCATCGTGAGGGCATCTTGTTATCATCGGTGCCATCGGGCATTCGCCCCGATCAGAGTGAGGGTGAATGCACCGATGATAACACGAAGATGACACGATTTGACAAGATGCCCTCACGAGTACCTTACGAAGTTGCTGCTCATGAAGTTGCTGCCGGAGCCTGAGAAACTCCACCGGCGGTCATACGATGGCTTAGACGCCCTCACGAATGGCCCGATGTTGCTACGATCAGAGCCGAATTTGAACATTTCCTTTATCGTGTGTCCATCGGGTGTCAATTTCGGGACAGTGTGACAGGGCCTTTAAACATGTTAATGTTACTTTTTGTTAAGTATTTAAAGTAGACACAAGTTATACTATAACTTGTATATATGTATATATACAATATATGTATATATAACTAATATACTATTATATAATTTGATTTATTGCTATTACCGATGCACGAGTTGACTTAATTTTGAACAATGAGCTAACTAATTATTACTTTCATAATGGTTTAATGTGCTGACTATTTTCTACGTTAATAGATGAAGGTCTGGTTTGTTCAAAGTCTCAAAATAGTAGGACATGCTGGCATAATTACCCAAAGTCCGAAGTGACATCGTTACAATGTTAAAGCTGTTAGATAAATGTAGTGACGTAAAAACTAAAGTATTCAAGATAGTGTAGTGGAAAAGAGATCATGTTTTGTTTTTTTAAACGTTACTAAAACAAAATCTCTTGTTTTGGACTGACAGTAATGATTCAAGAAATAGTAAATAAATAAATACACACATCAATCTGTGTGCATTTGTTGTGGATGGAACACAACAAATGGTGCTCTTACCTGTGATGCCTCCTCCACACATTATAACCAGACTGTATCATTCAAACTATAAGTAACAGTTCTAGCTACTTGACTTTAGACAAAGAATTCAAAAGACAAAATCAACACAATTTATTGAAAGACCAATCTTTATTTTACGGTGCCTCTCCTTTTGTTTGTATTATTAAACCCTTTCAATCTAAAAAACTGAGCAACTCAACAGTTAACTTTATATTTCTTATTGTCCAAAGCATCTATTACACTATTTGTTCCCCTCTCATATTCACAGGATGGATGATTAGAGACTTATCGCTTTATGAACGTCCTGTCTGTTGGTTTGGCCAGAGAGGGCTTAGGGTCTTTCCCTGCGAGGAGTCCTCCTCGCAGGGAAAGACCCTGCAGGCCTGAGGAAGGAGGACCAGGCCTGAGGGAGGAGGACCTGCACCAGCTGCACCTACAGAACTTAGCCCATGCTGGGCATGGCTGTTACCACCTGCACAGGCCTAGCTTGTCAATTAACAGATTAACATTTTGTGTAACTTATGTATATTATTTCGTTTTTATTTTTAAAAAAAATGGTGATGGTTCATGCTTGATAACTTTTAGTTCACATTTCAATAAATTGTATTTGCACTCCTTTTGTCCGTTATTCTTACTGAAAATGTTAGATTACACATTCACATCTGACTGAAGATTGGCACCATTTATTTATGACGTTGCAAACTCTGCGGTACAAGGCACAAGTGTTGTGAAGCTCATAAAGTGAGAAAAATGCATTTGATCAGCTGACTTCTTTTTTTTTGCCAAACTTTATAGGCCTGACAATAATCACACTGTCTCTGAGGTGCAACGTAAAACACAAAACAACACACAAATAAAGTTCCTGTTTGACTACAAAACTATTCAGTGTGCAGGTCTTTGTGTTACAATATAAGTGTCTCTTAGTGAATGTCCTGTACTGCTCTTAAATCTCATAACATCAGCTTCTCCTTTCCCTCTTGGATGTTCTTCTGGACCCTCAGAGAAAGAGAACATGGTGAAGCAGTCCTGTCTCTCAGGCGTGTCCTTTCCTAACAGAAATATCAAAAAACATATTATTGCAGAGCAAGTGTGTTATTTAAGAAAGAGGTGTGTTTGTTTGTTCAGGGGCTATTAATATAATGATTTTTTATTTGAATGTGTTTTTTAAATCCAACATTGTACTATAAAGATAATCAGGTTATGAATAAACCGTTTTAAATTCATCAACATTGAAATAAATGTATTATTAAAATAATATTTAACTGTTATAAAAACTTAGTGCAACTGTAGAAGCTTGCTCTGTTCGGTTGTCTCACTGAAAGAATCACTTTTACAGTCAGTATGCAGAGACAAAGGGTCGTAGTTCTCACTATGTTCAATCATATTTGCCTTAAATACATTGAAATGTGAAAGTTGAACAAAAAAGTGATGTTGCTTGGTAAAATGTAAATATAACCTTTTTCTAAGAAAGTACACTCAACATCACTGATGTGTAGGTGATCTAGTATTTAGTCGTGTTTAATGGCATGTCTATCAGTGTATTAGAGTCATTACTTTATGCATTATTTGTAAAGTATGAAAAAGGTGTACCTTGGAATCCTTGCTGAAGTTCTCTGCTGTTAGGAGTCCAGATCTGTCTCTCCTCCTCTGGTCCAGCCTGTCTGCATCACCTTAAGGACACTTTGAACAAACAGATGTAAAGTTACATGCGTGGCTTACAGACTTCTTTACATGCAAACCACTTTTTATCTTCTTTTAAAAACAGGTCATAATCGTATTGTTCTACTTAAGAAATTGCTGGATATCACAGTCCTCATACTGTATCAGTTTGATTGAGTATTATTGTGCAGGTCCTTTTTATTTTACTGTTACTTTGGATGAGGTGTTCATGAGTCAGTCAAATTAATTTGTTTTCAAATGCTTTATTCAGATGTATCACACACGTAAGGGTAAGACATAAACCTATTGAACAAATGCAATGCAATGGATAAGCTTAATGTTCACTGAAGTCACAGATAACGTTATATCTAATATTTAAACAAATCATTTCCTTGTCACTAAAGCATTGACTACGCTATTCATCGTCCTTAAATGCAGGCATTAAGTTACATGTTCTGTTCTACAGCCACGATAAGGCTGTTTCTCAAGTGTGAAGATAATGCAATCAAAAGAGGCATTGGTAATAATATTAAAAACAACAATGTGTGGGTCGTTCGTCGGATAGACGGTTAGCTGCAATAAATAACTCCAGTTCAACAAACCATATTACAATATCTAAGGGAGCGTTATTATCTTGAAATGTAACATTCATATTTTAAAGATACACACATTTCATTGTGAGATTTAATATACACTAATCCTCTCTTCAACAATACGTTGACGTTGGCTAGTCTATTTTATGCTATAGTAGAGCATAGCGAATTTAAATAAACCTTAACAATGCATACAGTAACCTAACTAGCAAACTAACTATCTAACGTACAAGTATGACCTTATTTTAGCAACCTTGCACAGAAGCCTTTTGGTATACAGTAGCATCCCACTTAATGTTTTACACTCTTGGATGCTACGCATAGCATCGTTAGCACAGATGGAGCTACGATTGCTCAAATGCTAACCCAACTCTACACATTAACAATTAATAATTAACGTTAGCTTAATAAAAACACCAGTAACATAACATAAAGTACGCATTCATGGACGGTCTGTTTTAACCGCTGATAAATCCTATATTTGCATGACGAATAGTCCACCAGGAACCAACACAACAAACACGGCCGAGTTCAAGTAGTGTTCTCCTCATGAGCTGAGCCCCTGTAGCATCACAGAGCCAATGGAGCTAACGGAGATAGCAGTGAGACAGAGGAGCAGGAGCAGCAGTCTCGTTGTCATGAAGGAGGAATCAAACTATATACAGAATATGTTTTTGTGGATCCAGGCTAGAAACATGTTCATTTTCTGATGTTAAGTTGGACATTTTAACATAGGGTCTACGGGAATTGCTCCCATCTGCATCCATCGCCTACAGTTTGCAGCATTGGGCTTCACCGCACTGTCCCGGGGTTTGCCGCTTGGCTCTGATAGGCCAGAAGTCGATTTGATTGCATTCGGGCTCGATTGCTTATCCTGTCTGAGTAGCCCGGATGATGCTGCATCGCAATTTTTTACGTCGAATTTTATACACCGAATTTTTTGACATCGAATTTTAAACACCGAAATATTTGACGTCACATTTTTTTCATTTGAATTTTTGGGATCTGAATTTCAACATTCAAATGTTTTTAACTTGAATTTTTTTCAGATACATGATTTTCAAAGTAATTATTTTCAATGCTATAAATTCGGTGTCTGATACAATTCAAATACTTCTGTCTCTTGTTTGCTTCCATACAACTGCATTTCATTCATATTTCATGGTCGTGGGGTGCACAGGGTTTGCACACGGAGAATAGATAGAATGTCATTTGGTGTGCTGCACTCCAAAACCATGGCCTTGTGAAGCAAGTGTGTGTGTGTTTGTGTGTGTGTGTGTGTGTGTGTGTGTGTGTGTGTGTGTGTGTGTGTGTGTGTGTCTTGTATTTGTCCGTCATGACAGCTGGAGGTCATTGGGATTGTGTACTACACAATGACGTGTGTGTGTGTGTGTGTGTGTGTGTGTGTGTGTGTGTGTGTGTGAGTCAGCATATTTCTCTGTATCTTCATCATACAGGAGTGTGTATTCTGTGTAAAACATAATTCAGTTTTAGACGTTACTTTTAGCTCCCGACCCCCCTGTGGAGAGTGTGTGTGTGAAGTGTGTTATTATGTTATTATCAGTATCTACTGATACAATGCAGTGTCACATACTTAGTGTCAAATATCAGACTTTAGTTTCCTTCTCCAGACTGTCTACTTGTATTTACTTAAATGTCAACAGAATTACACAGCTAACATTCAAATGAAATTAAAATGACTTCCAGGCATTATCGCTTTATAATAATCTCCCAGCAGCAGCCCATTTGTAATGTCAGACTAAAAGGTTCTTCACACAGACATAAACAATTTGGCTTGTTACTGTGGAGTTGGACAAATGTTTGGTTTTGTAAAATAGTTGCCTTTTGTTTCGTACTGAGAATGGGAAAAATCAAGACATCAACACTAGGAAATTAAAGGGGCCCTATTCTGCTCATTTTCAGGTTCCCTATCGAGGGAATTTTGAGATTTTAGCCTTTGCAGAACATTTACAAAAATGAAAGGGCCCCTTTAATTACTGACATTTGTTGTTGAGTTTTAAGTGTTTTCTGTTAGGGCATATTGCCTTGGTTCGACAGGGGAGCATTCAGAGGTGAGAGGAAATGAAGGCTGGACTCCAACCCGAGACGTTAGAATTGCATTGACAGCCTCCTAAACCCCATATTTTTGTTCACACCCCTATTAAAAAGTATACTTTACTTGAGGTCACGACTACGTTTTGCAAAGTTTCTGGTGTAGTATTTTAGTTTTGGCTGTTGGGTTCCTCTTACTTCAGTGTGAAAAAAAATGGAAAAACATATTTAAAAAACGAGATAACAGTTATTTTGTGAATGTCAATATAAATTAATCTTTCCGGATAATGGGTCTTTTCTCCAACATTCCAAAACGTAAATATATTTAGTTCATAGAAAAATAAAAGTATAAAAGAGGAGAACATCTTCACATGGGAGAAGACAGAACCATGCACATACTTTATGGAAAATTAACTTGTTAAAACATCAACAAAATTCAAATGATATATATATATTATATATATTTTTTTATATCAAAATAATATTAATTGTTCTGCTTATCACTTACTTACAGCTTGACTATAAAATATTAGTTTGATATTGAAAACAGCTTGTTACCACAAAGTTTGAGCAATAATTATTCAATAAAAGTTATCTCAATCATCCTTCCATCCATGACCTGTTTCTCAGAGTATTTAGCATCTCCCTCCACACGTAGCAGAGTCAGTGATGGAGCGTCTGATGGATGTATTGTGTCTGGATGATGAGAGATAAGCGATGTAGGGATGAATAGATAGATTTATGTCATCATATTCAGCTCTGCAGGCTCGACCTTGAGGGACTGAGCGATACTGGAGTTTGTTGAACTCGATGCACAGCGTTTGCGAGAGGCTGAGAGTGCTCTCCACTGCAGCCAATCACCAGGGCCCAAACTCTCTCAAGGTTCTCTGCCAATGAAAAGCCAGCTTTGTTCAACATCAGATTGTCTCGGCAGATCCCTCAGTCATTTGGCTTTGCTGCTCTCTGCTGACTTTTAACAAATCCTGCTTATCTGATGCATAAAGTGACACTTGGCCTTGGTCTGTGGTTCCTCCCAAGTTCTCGAGAGGGTCTTCAGTGGGATAACCCTGCTTACTGCTGCAACCCTGTGACTGTAACGTCTAATGCGCCAAGTTAAACAGCGGTGAAATGCAATCCCGTCAACTCCTTCCTTTTTACATATTTCAAATTAAAGCACACACCTTATCCCTGTTTTCTCTCCCAGCTTTCTGTTGTATCAAATATGTGTTAAATAAGATACCTATTTGATTGCCCCTATCATTTCAGGAAAATAAGGCCATTATAGTTACTGATAAACTATTGAAAATGAAGGCGTTGTGGTATTCCAGCCCATCATCAAGCGTCTTTACATTGCATGCGGTCGAATATGTGTTTCCATATATGGTGGTATAGAGCAGTGACAGAGGCGAGCAGATTATCAAAGACTAACAATCTTTCTGCGTGGGTTTTGATAATTTTGACCCTATCAATGAGTCTAGTCTGCCAACCAATCAGATTTCTTGCAGCCTCCATGTGGGATCTGCATGTGGAAAAAGGGCATGTCAGTCAGCTTCAAAAGTCATGTGTCTTCATTGTTGACGGTCATCGGTAAATGTAGCTCCACCAAATTAGTACAAAATGTGAAATCAACTTCAATCCTGTCCAGTGCCCGGTGTGCTCAGTTTTTTTTATCTCACGGCCTTCAAGTTGACATTTGGAATCGTCCCAAATGGAAGTAGTTTGACCTCTATGAGGGAAGATTGTGTTCATACGGTATACTCAGTTCCCAATCTCAAGGTATTTGAGTAGAACTATCATGTTAGATTGTATCAGTAATCACCCAGACCTACGATTATTCAAACTGACTATTTCTGTGTGTGGTTTCTGTCCCATGTCAGTGATTCCTACAGACTGCAGTTACTGGTACAATATTGTGTCTCCTGAGGTGAAGCCAGTTATGACGTCCTGACTGTATGGTTCTCAGAAGTCTCAGAAGATGTGTATCTGTATAAGCTGAAGGGAAAGCAGCTGCAAACAGACTGGCACTCTGAGAAAGCTGGGTCATACTACCAGCTGTGTTAATGATGCATTAGCACCACGAGGTGCCCACACAAAGGCATCCTTTGATCAATCATTTAGCTTCCCCACACACACTTATACTGGAGTACACACACATGGAGCTGGCCGTTCCTGCTGCTTGATGACTGAGGGGGGTCACGGGACTCTGGGATGCTTTTGCATTTCAAACAACATTTTTTAACTGTTAGTCGTTTAATTACATGCTAATGTTCTGTCACTTTTCCCAGAAGGACATGCAGTTTATTACTCATCTGAAACAGTTCTTTCAGCCTCCTTCTCCTGCCCCCTGTGGGAATCGGCATCTTCATCAGAAGCAGGCCCCTCCCTGTCCTCCTCGGAAGAGCTGACAGTATGTGGAGAGACTCTCCCCGTGTCACTGCCCGTCGATGTGACGGCCTTAGAAGGTTGCTCGGGGTTGCGCTGATGGAACTATCTGACGAGCCGGGGGTCCAGCACATGACGAGCTGCAACCCAAGACCTCTCCTCAGGGCCGTAACCCTCCCAGTCTACCGGGTACTGGACTCCTCTCCCTCTGCAACGGGAACGAAGAAGTCGACGGAAAGTGTACGTAGGTCCGCGGTCAATCATCCGACCGCAGGAACCAGTGCACTCTCTCGGACAGGTTTGTTCCTGGACACTTGAAAGGTGGGATCGACCCGCAGAGTCCGAGGCAGTCTTAGCCTTACTGCTGCGGGATTGATTATCCTTACAATCTCAAACAGTCCAATGAACCTCGGTGCAAGCTTCTTCAACTCCACCCGTAAAGGAATATCCTGGGTGGACAGCCATACCTTTTGGCCCACCTGGTAGACGGGTGCCCTGGAATGTCGGCGGTTGGCAGAGGAGGCGTACCGGTTAGCCAAACGAACAAGAGTTATTCAGGCTTGATTCCAGGTCTGGCGACAGCGACAGATGAAAGCTTGGACGGACGGACAGGTAACCTCCCTCTCCAGGGCCGGAAACAGAGGGGGTTGGAGCCCGTAGGCACACTGAAATGGAGACAGCCTGGTGGCTGAACTGATCAGCATGTTGTGGGCATACTCGACCCAGAGAAGTTGTTTGGCCCAGGCTGCTGGGTGCTTGGAGACTATACAACGTAAAGCTGTCTCCATCTCCTGGTTCTTCCTTTCGGTCTGACCGTTGGATTGAGGATGGAAACCGGATGACAGACTGACCGTGGCCCCAATGAGCATGCAGAATTTCCTCCAGAACACCAAGGTAAATTGGGGACCACGATCGGAAACCACATCAGTAGGTAACCCATGGAGCCGGAACACATGGAACAGGACCAACAGGGAACTTGGTTATCGGCACAAAATGATCCATCTTACTGAACCAGTCTACCACCGTTAAGATGGCAGTATGCCCGTTGGACGGTGGCAGACCAGTAACGAAGCCCAGAGAAATGTGTATCCAGGGGAAATGAGGGACAGGCCGAGGTTGTAGAAGACCAGCAGGAGCTTGGTGAGAAGACTTGTGTTAACTGCACACTGGGCAGGCATTAACACGTTCCCTAGTGTCCTCCTTAAGTGTTGCCCAACAGAACCTTTGCTGGAGCACCTCCCGGGTACGTTGGATACCAGGATTTCATTTGAGTCTGGAGTTGTGGGCCCCCTGGATAACATCGGACCTCAACATTTACGGAACGAACAGGCGGTTCGGAGGACAGGCACTGGGACCCGGCTGGTCCTCCAGGGCGGCCTTGACCCTCTCCTCCACTTCCCAGGTGAGAGTGGCGATGAACTGAGGACTCGGAAGGATGGTGTACGAGCCTCTGGGAATGTTCCCTCCCTCCCCAAACTGACGAGACAGAGCATCAGCCTTAATGTTCCGAGAACCAGGGCGGTAGGAGAGGGAGAAATTGAACAGAGTGAAAAAGAGGGTCCATCTAGCCAAAATGGTCAATGTTAAGTCAATGTTGTCCTGGGTTACCCAGGATAAGCGAGATATGTGGAGACCGGAGAACATGAATGAACTGAATAGTTTCATGATGGTTCTCGGACAGGAGCATGTGAATGGGTGCAGTCTGAAGAGTCACTGTCCCCAGCAGGTGACCATCTAAGGCGCTGGCTGGAACTGGGCGAGATAAGGGAACCCGGACTATCCCGCAGCATATGCTCTTCATCCATAAAGTTAATAAAGACTGCAATGGCCTGAGAGCTATCAATCAATCAATCAATGTTTATTTATATAGCCCAATATCACAAATGTTACATTTGTCTCAGTGGTCTTCACAGTGTGTACAGAATATCAGTATGACAATACGACACCCTCTGTCCTTAGACCCTCACATCGTACAAGGAAAAACTTCCAAAGAAAACCCAGTTTAAAGGGAAAAATGGGAGAAACCTCAGGGAGAGCAACAGAGGAGGGATCCCTCTCCCAGGACGGACAGACGTGCAATAGATGCCGTGTGTAAATTGAAAAGATAATACATTTGCAACATAGGTAGTCCAAATGTTTGGAAATGCATGTGTGTATAATAGGAAGATGAATCCACGAGGTATCCGGTTATAGCAACCGGGCGTGGCTCAACGGTCTCTGAGTGGGAACAAATCCAGGGGTTTGGCTCACCAGTATGTTCCCCATTACTGCTTCACCTTGCCTTTTACCAGGCAGTGAGAAACAAAATGGCCGGCCCAGCCGCAGTAGAGACATAGGTTACCTCGTCTGCGATGTTCACCTTGCTCCAAGGTGAAGCTGGTGCGACCCACCTGCATGGGCTCGTCACCCCCTGGTTGCGGCTCTTGAGTGAGGCGAGGAGTCCCAGTCGAACCCTGATGTCGGGGCACCCAGGCATGTTGAACTACCTCCGACCGTCTCTGTGTCTGGATGCGCCGATCCATGCGGGAAGTCAGATCAATCTGCCTATCCAGTGAGTCGGGCAGATCAAAAGACACCAGCTCGTCTTTAACGTAAGCCGCCAAGCCACGCAGATAGGCGTCACACTGGGCTGCAGAATTCCAGTTGCTCAGGTGGCCCCTGGTGCGAAACTCAATAACATAATCCACCACAGATCCATTACCCTGGCTCAGGCTCAGTAGTCCTCCTGCAGCGTCTGGACCCACAGACACGGGTCCAAACACCTTGCGCAGCTTGGCAGAAAAGACGGGGAAAGAAGAGCAGACGGGTGTCCGTTGCTCCCATTCAGCTGTGCCCCACAGTCCGGCTTTCCCAGTTAGATGATTGATTGTGAACGCCACACGAGCTGCCTCGGAAGCGAAAGTGTGTGGCTGCAGAACAGTTAGTAAGAAACGGGCTGCAGCCCTCCGGTTCACTTTTATTCAGAATTCCAATATGTCTTTGAACATGGACAACTCAAAGCATCTCAGACATATTACTTTGGGTTCTACACCAATTATGATGACACTTGTTGATACTTTGTATAGAACAGCTGCCTTACTAAACAATTGTTCAACTGCCCACTTTTCACAAAACTGAGAAGAACCTGATTCTCATAAGAAGGACGATAAAATAGAGGAATGTGCACAAATGTACATCAGTATCTTCTATTAAATCACTTGATAATAACTATCTATATCAGAAGGCTTGATTATTATGTGTCCTTTAATTGTATCTTTATTTGCAAAGATTACATGCTTGGTTAAAAAGACTCTTTAGAGCAGTGGTTCTCAAATGGGGGTACGCGGACCCCTATGGGTACGTTGGAGTACTGCAGGGGGTACGTGAGATTTATTTTATGTTAATGAAAAAAACAACATTAGTAATGCATTTAAACAAACTACTAATAGTAGATTAACTACTTTATTCAAAAGCTTACAGTAATTCTGGGTAATCAAATGGGAACAATAAACGGGGTGCTCTCTTTTCCTCTCCCTCTCCTGACAGCCCGTCAGGCTCGTGCAGCTCGCTGAACCTGTAATAAGTGACCCGACAGTATATTATAACCAGTTCAGCTAGTTCCAGAGTAGATAAACTAGCTAAGTGTGTTCGGTCTAACTCAGTGTATTTAATTTTGCTCCACTCAACGGTCCGAGATCTAGCTAGTTCTAGCTAATGATATGACTGTCTGCTTATCAAAGGACCTAAACAATAAGCGTTGCTTGGCAACGGCGTGTTGCCGCAAAGTATAGCGCAGCATTATGCATATGTTTAATATATGAGGGGTCAAAATCCAATGTTCATAAAATGCTCATATTTTTTTTTCTCTTCATTCCCCACGCCCCAAAATAAATAAATATAGGTCTACCAATTTTAGGAAAAGTAAGGAAGTTTGAGCAGTGTGGGTTTTATATGAACAGAGTTGCACATATTTCAAAAGGCGAAGTGTAATAACTGCAGTTTGCCTCCCTGTCAGAATGACAAAGGTCCTCAGTGAGGCACGAGCCCATGGTTCACTACATTGTAAGTACATCTTATTAAAAAGATCAGTTCAATGCAGCTAAAGTCGTCTTAGTGTTATTGCATGATGATAACATTGGTTGCCATGAATTTAGTGATGGATTGTAAACATTTAAAATGTGTTTCTCAGTTACAATTACAATGTTGTTGTTTTAATAAATCAGACACAGATGGTACTGTAGCTCTTTATATAGGCATTACTGAAAAAAAGCTTGAGAACCACTGCTTTAGAGAACTGATGATACATTGAATTGAAAGCCATGTTTCAGCATCTGTAGTTACAAAAACATTTGGTTTCAGGTTGGTTGGTGAGGAGAAATGGAAGTGATTAAAAACATGTCAGTGAGACTGACCGTTGAGCGGCCCGACCAAGCAAGGAGGCAGAGGCAGAACGTCCAAACACATAACCCCACGTGGGCATTTATTAAAATCACGTGCACAAAGTTCACAGCCTCAATCCTGCTGTTCTCCTTGCACACATCCTGCAGCCACAAGGATCTCACAAGGAAACAGCACCTAAACACACACACTAACAAGACACAGGTGGGGGGGAGGAGACAACACAGGACACCAGGTGCACACAATCATCAGCCACAGACAGCAACATATTATGTGCACCCTGATTACTCTCAACCGCTGTCATCCTCACACCAGCATAACTACTCTCGGCACTCTCGCACACTCCCCTATCTATTCAGGCGGAGCCGAGGGCCCGACCGGCACCTGCCAGACCACATTCCAATAAATACGGTTTAATCAGTTAAAAAATACTACCTCAATAATTAGTATAAATGATGTGCAAATATGTAATGTCAACTGTACTGTGCAACCACGCTAATAAAGTGCAATATGACCCGGCCTGAAGCCGTCAGTCCATAGTGACGAAGTTACCTTGGTTACTATGTCAGTATGTTCAGTGAGGGTCTACTCTGATCTGCCTGTTCTGTGTCTAGTGCACAACGCCACTATTCAACTGAGGCATCAAAACATGCCATTTCATAACACTTAGGGTATCATTAAAACACGTGACCCAGTCTAAAGCACGATGTTAGAATGACATCCTTACATATGTGTCCTTACATATAGTTTCCCAAAGCTCAATAGAGAGTGTTACAGATCGTACATGTCAGGCTCAAAAGGCCACTGGTGTTGTGTCAGTATATTTTTGGAAGTGTTATTCAGAGCATCAGATCTGTGAGCGTTTGGTTTCGGGAGGAGTTACGATTCACCCTAATTCAGAATCCCTGGTGACTGGAGACGAGCCGCGGTGGAATTTGTTTCTGTAAATGTTTTTCTGCCCTCCCTCCAGTTTGCCCTTGCTCCAGTAACACGTCTATAACCCCTCCTATTAGCACACTTGGCGCCTTGCGGTCGGTCTTTTGTCTCGCTAATCTGTCATTTCATTTCCAAAGATATCTCCTCATTACCTTCTTTCTTTCATCTCCGAGTTGTTGTATGGCATTCCTGGCACCCTTTCCTCTCCGCTGCGCCCTTGTTCGCCTTGACATGCAGACTGGAGTGGATCCAGTGCAGTCAGAGAGATAGATGGATACAGTTTGTGGTTGGACAGATGCTTGGCTTTGACCTTGATGGAGGAGAAAATGTGATCTGCTTTCTCTCATCAGTGTCTAAACCCTGCAGTGAACTCTGCCTCACCCGGGCCCATGCACTCACTTCCTCTGGTGTCACTTACAGGAGGAAGTGTCCCATCCTGATCTGATTCGGTTTGTGCAGAATTTAGCAGAAAGGGACAAAGTCCTGAATGTCTACACTGTATCTCAAATGACTGCTGGCCTTGAAAAATCACAGTTGTATTGTTTTCCGCATAATTACAAAAGTGCTATCGTGCTCTGAACAGTCCCCGTTACACACATACTGCACACGTAATTACAACGCTGAGCCCGACGGAACGGGACGCAGCCGAGCAGCACGTGACTCCCCTCTCCAGGAGTTGGCCCGGGTCCTGCGGGCCGATCCAGTGATGCAGCAAAACATGACACCGTCGGGTCCTTTCTTCCCTTTTCTTCCTTTCTTTGTGGAGCTGGCAGCACTCCTCCGCAGCGACATGAATCTGCATCCCCCTTACTTCCTCCTTAGTTCCTCTCAGCGAGCCCCCCAAACCTTTTCTCTTCCTTTAAACCAATGTCTAGTTTCATAAGATAAGACAGGATGAGCCTTTATTGATCTCATAGGGAGATGCAGGTGTCAGCAGCAGCGACGGAAAAAGGAAGAATCACTGCACATGGGATACACACGGGGTAATAAGAATAACAGATACGAACAAACATGTATGAACAAGATGAATAGAAAACACAAAAAGTATATGAGTTAAGCTCTGATCTAGTCAATGTACATATATACAGATGACCAGGGTTAAATACATTTAACCCTTGCATGGTGTTCGGGTCTGGGCGACCCGTTTTCATTATTTAGCAAAAGAAAAATGATATGATAAATTATGTTTTCAAACCCACACTCAATGGCCTTGCTCATTTTCCGTCAAGAATATATATCAGAACACATTTTCAATGACCGCCCACTGTACCCCCCCCCCACATATTTACATTACATGCAGGGTGTGTGGCCTAGCATTACTATACTTGTGGGGACCTACATCTGTTTACGCAGTCACGGGTGGTGACCCGCCTCCCTTATGGGGACAAAATGGAGGTCACCACGAGGGGAGTCATGAATTTTAGGGTGAAGACTTGGTTAGGATTAGGGTAAGGGTAAGGGTTAGGTTAAGGGTAAGGGTTAGGCATGTGTTGGTTATGGTTAAGGTTAGGATAAGTCTCCAGGAAATGCATGTAAGTCAATGTAATGTCCCCTGAAGTGATGTATACATGGTGTGTGTGTGTGTGTGTGTGTGTGTGTGTGTGTGTGTGTGTGTGTGTGTGTGTGTGTGTGTGTTGTTCTCGCACAAGGTTGCACCATTGCTGATAGACTCGAGCACGCACACCTGTCTGCTCTCACATTCCCGCTTTATGTTTTGCGGGAACCAATCTTTATTTTGTTCACATTCTTTCCCAGCTGCACATTTGGGGCGAGACACAATACATGAAGCTTCTTCAGTTTGGGTCCTTGCACAACTGATCAAGATGCAAGATTCCAAATGATTCTGGAAGAGAGAGAACCGTTTGATGATGAAGTAGAGGAAGAGGAAGAGGCTTCAGAATGTGACGTTGAAGAAGAGGATGAGATTGAGCATCAGCTAGTTACAAAGAGAAGACGAGCCACAGGACAGCCGGTCAGCGGGCAGAAACACGAGGAGCACTTTCATTCTTTCATGTGATCTAAGAAATGTAACAAGGCACATATGAACCATATGATGTTTATATGTATTGTAATTGAGATGAAGCAAACATCTGTTGAGTATTTGAACATCAAACAGTTTGATTGTGTTGAATTGAAGCCCACGAAGGCAGCGGGTCCACCAGACCCACGGACACTGGCTGAGTAACACGACGCCATGCGGGGTGACATGAGCAGGAACCAGTGCGTGAGGAAGCGGTGTGCGCACAGCAAACATTATTCATATGCAATGCCGGTTATTTTTGATATGGGTTACAGGGTTAACCCTTGATCTCTACTTCCATATCCCTCTGTTGGTCTACTTCCTGTCTCTCCACCTACTCTCCTGGCCTCTCCTGTTTCTGGTGATCTGCAGTACTTTCTTCTTTGGCTGCTGCACACTCGTCTCCTTCCACCTCTTCCTATACTGCTCTTTACCTCCTCCTACACTCCTTTTCCTCTGCTTGTATATCTCTTTTCCCAAGCCGCCTCTGGCAGCAGCTGCATCTCTGGAAAAAGTATTTATAAGCAATATAACATGTGAAAACGTGGAAGATATGAATGGCTATTGCAATATTTATTAGGTTGAGGCTGCAAGCGATTTAACATTGTCTCAATAAGAGTCAATGGAGACTGTTAAGAGCAACTTAGCATCTATTGAGCTTGAATATGCCCCCTTGACTTGTTCAGAACCTGTTGCTGTTGTCCTCTGCAACTTCACAACAGCATCAAACCAGAATTGCGTGTTCAGCTGTGGCTCTGTGAAGAGACGTTGTGTGAAACCATCATTTCCACCACTGTGGAAGAATGAAATACAATTCCACCACAGAGAAGTTAAAGTCTTGGAGTGGGCGCAGAATGGACAACATTACTGGCTTTAGTCAATACAATCTGCAGGAGCAATGTAGATACCACCTTTGAGCTGCGGCCAGTCATTAGAAAGTATAACTTGTTCACATTGTCTTGGGTTGGAAGGTGCTATACATAAACGTGCCTTGCCTCGGGACGCTACATACTGTATGAGTCAAAGGGCCCCTATTGTGTTGTTTGGCTTTCCCCTTCCCTGTTGTGTGTCCAAGGTGTTAGTGCATGTTAATGGTCTGCAAAGGCTACAATCCCTGTGCTTCTCTCCCACACACTCTCCCAGTCTGAAACGCCTCCATTGGACTCCTTTGTTTACTTCCGCAACATATTTTTCGGAGAAAACTAAATTATTGTTTGAACATTAAAGCATGGAAACATGTCACAGTAGAGGCACACCAACATGAACCTGAAATGATCATATGACGTCCTCTTTAAATGCACAGCTTTGCCTGGTTACCATATGTTCTCCAGTTGAAAAAGTGTGATCCTTAGATAAGGAAGTGAACAGTTAACAGTCCTAAGAATGTGGCCAAACTCTGATGCCAACTTTCCATTCTGCCAGAGTCAGATGCTCGATGCTGAGTGCTACAGGTCTTCTTGCTTCCAAGTTACGACCGGATCCAGGACTTTAATCCAGGCCGTAAAATCATGTTAATCTCGTTTCTCTGGAACTATAACATATGTGTCCTGTGTGGGCGGTGAGAAGCCGATCGAGGCGGTGAGAACATGAACTATTTCCAACATTAAGAGACACGGGGGACAAATAACAGCTTGCCCAATACTAATTAAATGTTGAAATGCTTTCAATTTCACTGGAAAAAAAAGTTTTTTCTCCCCCAAACGATCGGGCAAAGCTTCAACTCTGCATTATAAACTGCACCAGAACCCAGTTTGATCTGTTTGAGATAGTCCGTTAAGATGTTCTCTCACATGTAGATGCTTTCTTCCTCCTCTCCTCTTCATCTCGCTTGATTCTGTTGTCTGTTTTCTATTCATCTTTCCTCTCTGTGTCTCCTTTTTGTCTGGCCCTCTCTCCTCCTCCCTCTTTATGTGTGTCTACTTCCTATTCTCATCCGTCTGTTTCTCCTCTCTTTTCACTGTCTTCTCTCTCTTTCTGTCTGCCAGGCCGTGGCCTACTTAGCGTGTCTTTTGCTTTGTGTCTGTTTTCTTTCATCAGCGTGGAACTTTTTTAGACTCTCCCCTTTTCCTCACCCCTTTATCTCTGCTCTTCCACTGTTCCCCATTCTCTCTTTCTCTCTCTTTTATCTGCATTTTGTTCCTTCAATTTGTTCCTCTTTTCCCATTCCTTCCAACCGGTTATCCCTCCACCCTCTTCCTCCTCTGCCTCTCCATTGTGTGGATGATAGCTGTCAGGAGATCTCATCCCGAGTCTCTCTTATTACATGATTACAGGGTAATTATCCTGTGAAGTTGTCTTTGCCAGAACCTTTGTTAGACGCTTAATGTCTTTTTAATGGGGTTTGGACACTTTGTAGTCTTTTGTAGTTTCTGCGGACTCTTCAATGTATTGCATTTACATGTGATTGGCCTGGAACACTGTGTCCTGATTAAGTGGCACTTCTCGCTCCAAATTGTCAGTCAGAGTGGCTTCATTTATAACTTCTGGCCTCTGCTTTGTCCGAGACGCCGTCATCTGCCAGCGTCTGATGAAGCGGGGCCTGATGAAGTGTCTCTAATGGTCAGGACGAGCGTGGAAATACAAACTTGCCGTGGGTTTTAAAGTAACAGGGAAAGGCGGGTGTCATGTTGCTCATCAATACTGTAACCCTCCCAACTTCGATGTAGAGTTGTTCAACAAGTCGCACCGTCCCAGAGCGTAGATTATTATGGAACATGTATTTATCAATGTCTATCCCATATGCGCTCACAAAGTTTCTCTCCCAAATATTGGATATGTGAGGGCTAATGTTCAGTTTGATCAAAATCACATGCTCATCGATCACCCTGTGTGTTTTTATTAATGACCGCCTCGTTGCACATTATTCCGCTTAATATACGGCCACATACTAAATAAACCACCGGCTTGACTCATCATATTGATTAAACATTATTTTATTGACTTAAAGTCATAGTTTTCTTCATTTTCCGTGAACCAGTCTTTACACACTGCCATTGCCCCTACCATGTTCCTGTTGGGGTTTACTTCCTGTCTGTCTTCTACTGCTGATCCCGTTAGTGTTTACTTCCTGTCTGTCTTCTACTGCTGATCCCGTTAGTGTTTACTTCCTGTCTGTCTTCTACTGCTGATCCCGTTAGTGTTTACTTCCTGTCTGTCTTCTACTGCTGATCCCGTTAGTGTTTACTTCCTGTCTGTCTTCTACTGCTGATCCCGTTAGTGTTTACTTCCTGTCTGTCTTCTACTGCTGATCCCGTTAGTGTTTACTTCCTGTCTGTCTTCTACTGCTGATCCCGTTAGTGTTTACTTCCTGTCTGTCTTCTACTGCTGATCCCGTTAGTGTTTACTTCCTGTCTGTCTTCTATTGCTGATCCCGTTAGTGTTTACTTCCTGTCTGTCTTCTACTGCTGATCTTGTTAGTGTTTACTTCCTGTCTGTCTTCTACTGCTGATCCCGTTAGTGTTTACTTCCTGTCTGTC
This sequence comes from Champsocephalus esox, assembly GCA_036324585.1. Classification (NCBI taxonomy): domain Eukaryota; kingdom Metazoa; phylum Chordata; class Actinopteri; order Perciformes; family Channichthyidae; genus Champsocephalus; species Champsocephalus esox. The sequence continues at coordinate 4,736,359 of CM070488.1, forward strand.
TTCTACTGCTGATCCCGTTAGTGTTTACTTCCTGTCTGTCTTCTACTGCTGATCCCGTTAGTGTTTACTTCCTGTCTCTCTTCTTCTGCTGATCCCGTTAGTGTTTACTTCCTGTCTGTCTTCTATTGCTGATCCTGTTAGTGTTTACTTCCTGTCTGTCTTCTTCTGCTGATTTTCCTGACGTACAGTGCTCTGTCTTTTAACCTCTTTCTTTAAAAAGTTCTTTTTTTTACTGGGGACATCATGAATCCAAAATCTGCTCTCCACAGATATAAAAATAAATATTCAAAAAGTATATTGATATGACTGATCATCAGCAAACCATCACCGTATGAGATACTTGAATGAGAAAATCTTCTGTATTTAACTTGGTTAAAAACCATTTGGATGATGATCTATTACAGGTGAATTTACTTTTGATTGAGTGATTCATTCAGTCTAGATGAAGCAGAAAAACAGGGTGTGCACTCTTGTTTTGAAGCTGCTGCTATTTCAGTGAAAAGTATTTCATGCTGTAGAAAAATACTTAAGATTTAATGTTAGTGTTCAGGGTATTACTTTACACCTAACTTGTCTTTGAAGAAAATGTTATTCCATAATAGTACAAAAACTGCGCATATGTTTGGTACAGTTGACCCAGTGAGTATTAAAATCTCTGTTGATGTGTGTTATGCTTTATCCTGGGTTGAACTGACGTCTCTCACAAAAACAGAACCAAAAGCTGAGTTTGCTGTTAACAAAAGTGCAAATTATCTATTTGTTACCCTTCTGTCATTGCCCATCATGCATTTTTCTCATTCTTTGTCTTATTCTGGTTGAATGCAGCACATTACTTCAAACACAAACAATATCAACATGACTGTCTTTTCCCAAGTGGCTTCAGCTCAGTTCACTGAACACAAACAATATTAACATGTCAGTGTCTCTCTCTGTGTTTGTCTCTGCGCAGCTTGAAAGCCGCTGCTGTCTGTGATGCCCTTCCATGACGCCCAGGCCGCTAGCTGACACTGCCAGCGAGCGGGAGACGCCACTGCACAACCGGTCCTGGGCCGGCACAGTCAGACGGTTCTCGCCCTCCCACTTGCACACTGGAGATTAAACTCCATCCACCTACCAGTATCCACAGCCATCAGCTCCAATCCACCCAAGTTAGTTCCTTTCATAAACCAACTCACTGACGTCCTCGGCCAGCACCAGCAGCAGCCAAACACCGCAGTATCTTCAACGCAATCAGCAACACCAGCACAACCATTATTAACACCACCAGCAGCAACCATCATGTCCAGTCGTAGAAAGTCCTCCACCCCCTGCATGGTCCGGGTCGTGCATGAAGAGCAAGATGACCCTAATGAGGTAATGGATATGGAAATATTGACGGACAACTATGCGACAGAAAAAGAACAATCAGAATCATCTGAAACTACAGAAGACCTCCAGCAGGAGAACTCAGAGAAACCAGACCAGCAGACGTTTCCAGAAACAGTGGGAACCCAGAATACTGAGCCATTAGAACAAACGGAGCAGTTGAGAGAAAAAGACCAACCCCCTGTCATTGACGATGAAGAAACCATAGAGGAGAAGGACAGGGAAGAGGTGGACTCTGACCCGCTGCCTCAGAACAAAGAGTCCAGAGGCTATGAATGCAAATACTGCCCTTTTTCTACACAGAACCTGAATGACTTTAAAGATCACGTAGACTCCAGCCACCCTAACGTCATTCTCAATCCGTTGTACCTCTGTGCTGTCTGCAACTTCAACACCAAGAAGTTTGACTCGCTCACAGAGCACAACGAGAGCCAGCACCCGGGCGAGACACATTTTAAGTTCAAGCGGATAAAAATGAACAATCAGACTATCTTAGAACAGACAATCGAAGGCAAGGACAATTCAGTTGCATGCAAAATGTCAAATGAACAGGACGACAGCAACAGCAGCTTTATGTTTCCACCATGCATATCAACCACAGTGAAAATCCCCAACAATATCCAGTCACTGTATCAAGGGGGGGGACTGAAAAGCCAGACTCAGAAGAATCAAATCACAGCAGTCAACATCAACGGAACAGTGATCATCCCCGAACCCAATATCCTTCAAGGGCTCTCGCATGTCACCCCAATGCTCCAGCGTCCGCCTAACTTTAACTCTGTACCAAAAATAGCTGTTCCCTTGAACACCACCAAATATAACCCTTCTTTAGATGACAACTTAACGTTAATCACGTCCTTTAACAAGTTCCCTTACCCAACGCATGCTGAGCTGTCGTGGCTGACGGCTGCCTCCAAGCACCCGGAGGATCAAATCAAGGTCTGGTTCACTACCCAGCGGCTGAAGCAAGGCATCACCTGGTCCCCAGAGGAGGTGGAGGAAGCCAGGAAAAAGATGTTCAATGGCTCCATCCCTCCTGCACATCACACGTTTACTGCCGCTCAACCGTCTGTCAAATCCACCCAGCAGACCTTTGTCCACACCACAGTCGGACACACAAGCTATGTCCGGACCACTACGTCCAATGGGTTGAGTGTAGTCACCACCACAACTTCTCCCGGTGAAGTTGCAATTAGTTCCAGCCTTGCTATTAAACGATCTTTGCCAACACATCTAATGACAGTGTCTGGCCCGGAGGCTAAACGGCCCATAATGGCAGTTGCCCCCCATTCTGGCAATGCTAAAGACAGGGGCCTCATGGCTCCTCCCCCTCCCCCTCCCCCAAAAGACCGCCTCCCAATGGCTCCGCCCCCTGTCCCAATGGAGACGAGGAGACCTGTAGCAGTTCCTCTGGTCACCTCTGAGATGAGGTGGCAATCCTCAACTGTGCCTTTAATGCCACCGCCCTCATCATCATCTTCTTTGTTGTTCAAAGGGAAGATTCTCTCTACGTTAGGAAACACCAAAACAAAGCCAGTGGTGTCCCTGCCCTCCCTAGTCTTTCCAGAATCTTTAACAAGGCCCTTGATAGTTCCTCCGCCTATCTTTGCGCCTTCATTTCAAAACCCTTTACTTTTTCCTACAACTTCGCCTATCACTTCCAAAGAAAAGCACCTTTATACTCATGCTTTGGCAGCTTCTGATCAGAAGCTGCCAAACTCCCCACCACTCAATGGCCAACAGATAAGAAGGTCAACCATTATCCAGTCAATTCGGGCTCCTATTAAAGCCCTGTCCCAGATTCCAGGGTTTCCCTTCGATAGCAAGAAACTAAAAGAGCAACAAGGATTTGATTGGAAATCCAGCTACCCCAGAGGAGATAAAGTACTCTATCCTCTGGCAGAGGCCAACGGGACATCTCGTACAGACGGAAAATGGTCCCACAATCACAACTCCATGGCTCAGCACAATGGTGTCCTACATTTGGATGGTGGTGAGCTGGCTGGAGTCCTGAAACCAGACTTTCATAAAAAGTCCTCAGTCCTGACCCAATTCCCCTTGCTGGAAAGGATGAAAGGAAAGACAGCGGAACAGCTGAAGATACTGGAGGAGAACTTCTTGAGGAATGGCTTTCCCACTCTTAATGATGTGGATAGTCTGGCGGGCAGCACCAACTTGTCTCACGAGGAAATCGAGAGTTGGTTTGTGGAACGCCGTGCACTACGCGACAACCTGGAACAAGCCCTTCTTAACTCCATGGGCACTAAGAGGATGGGCACCGGTGGCATTGCTGCCATCACTAAGAAACGACTACATCAACAACAACACCAAACCCTACAGCTAAATGGGATTCACAAGCCAAGCACTGGTGTGGGCCATCTTAAAAGCCCTTTGACTCCCTCGCATTCCATGCCCATCATTGCACCCTCCATCCCCAACCCTAATTCCTGCTCAGTGCCTCCAGACAGCAGATCCCAGGCCCTCCTCGACGACGATTTTACTCAAACGCGGTGGCCTTCCCCTGAGGAGATCAGCCAAATGGAGAGTCGGACAGGACGCGCCGAAATTGCCCGCTGGTTCCACGACAGCCGGCTGCAGAGCGGACACATGGAGCTGACAGAACTTTTTGTGAATGGAGGGCAGGGGCAGCCTGTGTACTCACCCAAAAAATCTCCCCCCAACATCCTCCAGCGCTGTCAAGAAGGAGCCCTGACAAACAACCACAGCAGTAAGATGTTGGAGGTTGAGTTGGGCTGGCTGATGGATCAGCGCGCCCATAGCCTCAGCAGTCAACAGCAGGATGAGCTCCACAACCGGCTTGCTGGCAGGTACTGGTTCCATCATTTTAAACACTTTTTATATGTATTTTGTTTACTTCTCTGGGCCTTTCTGATTTGAGTAGTAACAGTTCTCTCAGATTCTTTGTCACAGTTATTCCAAACATTTGTCTGAAGTACTTAAATATAAGTTGGAGATTCTCGAACACAGGGGAATGACATGCCAGCAGAAGGGGTGAAAAGACAGTTAGGGTCGAAAACCACTGTAAACATTGGATTTTATGACAGACCTCTGCCCATCGATGGGATGGCAAAATGGCCGGTACACCATCGACTGTGGTCAGAAATAGTTTAAACTGCCCATCCACTGATGGTCTGCATTCCAGTATAGAAATGGAGTCTGGGAAGCGTTATGTTAAGAATATCTATTTTGAGTCATCAACCTTGATTTTGGCTCGCCCAAAAAATCAAAAACACATGAATTATGAAAAACTGTTTCATGGTCTAACTCCACAACGACAATATTCAGAGTATTTTCACATGTTCAGCTCTTTACTTACATGTATTCATGCGTTTAGAAACAAATATTTGATTTTACTTTACCAGGACTTTAAGGGTTACAAGGTCAAACAAGGTTGCAGGCAATGTAATATGAGCTTCCTGTCTTTTTGCAAACAAATGATGAGAGAGAGACATATCACACATCTAAATACATGCAGACAATGAGGGATATCCATCTCCTAAACGTGTCCGTTAAACTGGACATATTGGTGGGGTTAGATTGATGGAACCCTAACACTCGTGCAAAGTAATATGATGCAGTGCTTCTAGCATGTCACATGAAAACAGTCAAGTCAATTTAATTTATATAATATAGCATACAACCTCCTCTGTTTCCATTCACCTGTTTTGGGGTGCGTACAAAACACATGTCCTGCTTCCTCTCAGTGAGTTTGTGTTGTTTTGCCACATTAACATTGTTTCAGGACATTAACCAGCGAAGTTTCAGGACTCTATTTAGTCTACCTTCTCTTCCAGGAGCATGGGAGATCTTTGGCTGAATAACAGAGCCATTAGGTTGGAAACCAATATCTCCACAATCATTTACGCAAGAGTTAATTTTTCCCATGAGTCAACTCTGGAATGGAAAGCACCACAGAATGAACCTACACCGACAACCTTGTGGTGTTGTTGGTTTTATAAACTCCGTGCACAACAAAATGCACTCTGTAAAGAACAATGAACAGACAACTAAAAATTAATGAGACAGGAAGGCAAGGTTCTTCTACAGTCATTATTGCTGCTTTTCAAAAGTAAATCCAATGAAACAATTCTGAAATCTACTCTAGATAACAAAGGTTAACAGTAAACTGTGACCTTTTAATTAATGAAGTATTCTTTTGTAATTTATTTTCCAAAAATGTAAACCCAGACACAAAGTTTGTCCTAGCTTAAACACAATTGAGGCACGAAGAGAATGTAGCCCTTCAGAATGTAATTATTTGATTATTACGAACCACTTTTGTTTATTCTGATTGTGAGCTTTAGAATTTCAAATAACAGAACATGATGACTGTTCCCTTTGTTAATAAAAGAACAATTAATCAAAACAGATTTCAAATATTATTTGATAGATATTTTTTCCTTAATCTGCTAGAATTAAAATACATGACAGATCGGTTGCGTCTTAACTTTACAGTGCCATCTAATTTGTTTAAGAAGCATAGTGGTCCGAAAGACAATTTCTAATTTAGGATAGGGGGACACTGGTCTGTATGTATTTTGAAAAAAGTTTTATATCAACTTATCCTTATCTTAAGATACAATACTGTGTGTGGCACAGCAGACTAGTGCGTTGGTATCAGAGGGGCACAGGTTCAAACCCCACTGCAGTCAGCATGTCGTTGTGTCCCTGAGACACTTCACCCCAAAGTGCTCCTGGGGATTGTCCACAGTATTGAGTATGTAAGTCGCTTTGGATAAAAGTGTCTGACAAGTGACGTGTGATGTAATAAGCACCTTTCTGTTTCTGGATCGTAATGGTTTAGTAGCGTTTTCACCAGTAATGATTTAACATTCGAACATGTTTGGTAAATATGAGCATCTCTGACTTTCTGTATCTTAACCTGTGGCTGACTCCAACAGACTGAGGCAGCAGAACCTGGTGGAGTTTAAGAACGGGGGACGGAACGGAGGAGTCGGGGGAGGAGTGCGGGAGATGTTCAGCAGCTGGCTGGAGGACGGACACTCGAGGAGGGGGCGGGATCTGCTCCTGGACAGAGAGAGGAAGATGACCGATGACACATCTGGGAGGCTGACTGGATAAACGGTAAGAGAGCCGCCAGGTTTGTCTCATGTCAGCTGTTATTATTGTAGAGATGTGGTTCTGGTTGGATTATTGTTTTTCTTTTCACATTATGTGATCCCTTTTTGTATGTTATGTTAAAACTGTTTATTGAGAAGTCCTTCAAGCCCGGAGTGTTCTGATCAAAGACAATTCCCTGAAAAGCTAAAGGTATGTCAGAAATAGAATATGTATGTCATGTTAAAGTTAAAGGTGACCTGTGGAGTTGTTTTGTATACTCACAATTAGGGATGTCCCGATCACCTTTTTTTGCTCCCGATCCGATTCCGATCATTTGATTTTGACAATCTGCCGATACCGATTTTTCCCGATCCGATCTGCATTAAGACAAAAAAAAGGTAACAGATAACGGCTGGTCATCCAACGCGATGAATTCAGCTATCTTGGCTGTAATTTCTTTGGCCTTTTCACTGTTCTGGGGCCGTTTCTCTTTCCTTTTAAAAGTGTCGGTTGTTTCAGTGCCGTTACCTGAGTGGCCGCTGTGTACTCATCGTGTTGTTGTTGTTGTTTGTTTCTCAGGTGGCGTATTAGATTGGTCGTGTTGAACGTAGCTCTGTTCTTTCCACCACGCGGAACCTCCGCCTTGCAAACATTGCATCTGGCTGTTACACTGCCTTCGCTTTCAATTTTATAATACTTCCAAACTCCTGACATGTTCTCTGTCCCGACTCCCGAGTCAGCAGCTGAACGTAGCCTCTCGTTAGCTTGCTGCTGCTATTAGACACTGCGCCCACTCTGTTGCCAGATTTCAGAGAAATAAGCAACCAGGTCTGAACACAAGCCCAAAGAAAGCAACACATACATGATGTTGTGTAATTTTAAAGCAAAAATAGGTCGTCAGGATGACTTTAAGACGTGAACATGGTCATTTTTGTTTTGTAACATTAAATTATAAAAAAAAATTATATCCCGATCCCCGATTTTTTCAAAATCACGTGATCGGCTCCGATCCCCGATCACGTGATCAGATCGGGACATCTCTACTCACAAACACACACTGTGTTTATCCTTGAGCTCTTGCAAACATGTTGAATGCTGTCTGTTTCCTAATGAAACGTCTGCAAAGCTGAAGTTTCTGAACCTTCCTGTTTGACCCGTTTTCAAAGGTGTTTAGATATCAAAATAAGTGCTTCTCTCTTCGAATTGCCACAATAATAAAATGTATGGTTCAATACTACATACTAAATTATGATCACTCCATCAGCTTTCTGTCCCCAGAGTCAGAACTAAACATGGAGAAGCAGCGTTCAGTTATTATGCTCCAAACATCTGGAACAAACTCCCAGAAACCTGCAGGTCCGCTGCAACTCGGACTACTTTTAAATCCAGCAAGAAGACTTTTCTTGTTACCGCTGCTTTTAATTTAACTATTCATATCTTAGACTGCACTGTCACTTTTATCCGTGTATTTTTTTCTTTTAATGTTTATTTTATTATCTTTTCTTTTTAATGACTGATTTAAAATGCCATTTTCTTAATGTCTTTTATTTGTTGTAAAGCACTTTGAATTGCCTTGTGTTGAAAGGTGCTATATAAATAAGCTTGCCTTGCATTGCATTGTGGGTGTACAAATGTTTAGAATCTGTGGTCTTCCTGGGTCAGTTTTGGGAGTGTGTGGGAGAGAAACTCCCTCTGGAGAGAACACAGAGATTTTAGCCTCTGCAGACCATTTACATGCACACAAACCTATATAACACACTACAGGAAAGGGACAACCCCAAAATGCAATAGAATTGTTTTCAATTATTTTTTGCAAATCCAACATAATACATCGATTTCATTCTTGTTTTCGTCTAAAACCCTCTCTATCACTTGATCTGCCCACATTCTGTCTGAGATTCAGTCTATCTTATATAAAAGTATAACATTCAGCAGGCTGTTCTGTAGTACCAGATCTGTGTCTGCAGGTTTTCATAACGAGTGAAGTGGTTTAACAGAGCGGGCCCCGATGGTGCCTCCCCCCCCTCAGTCTGTTAGTGTTGAAGCCAGCACCTCCATCCCAGGCAACAAACACAACTCCTCCAGCCAGTCACCGTGTGTGTGTAGCTGTGTGAGTTTTGGCATTAGCTGCTCCGCAAAAAACACCAACTTCGGGACCATTTAGGCAGGAAAAAAGCATTATTGGAGGCCTAAAATAGCAGCAGACCCCCTGGTATGGTAAAGTTTGATAGATAAAAGCCTCCGCCTGGGGCCAAGTGTGACGACAGAGAGTGCTGCTGCTCCTCTCTCCTGTCGACTCTGACAGAAGATTGAAAGTTTTAATGTTCACGGCTTTTTGTTTATTAAAATAGAATCGGTTCAAATGATTCTTCGAGACAAACAGCCGTAAACAAGGTGGAGACTGAACTTCTGACAGCTTGGAAGATTGTCACCATATTTGGATATCTTCAAAATAAGCACTTGACAGCTCAAATCAATAATCAATATGCAGCACGCATAGATTTGGATATTATAAATACAAAGGGTTTTTTTTGGGGACCTGACAATTAGACACTCTCATTTGTATTAAATTATTAAATTATGTATTCCTTTATTTGACAATTATGTTTGCAATAATTAAAACATAAACTATGTTCATTCATATAACAACAATGAAAAACAAATGTTTCTCCAATGAAAGTTAAGGAAACTGTTAAACTTAAACATTTTAGAATACACCACAACATTTTAAGAGGCCCCATTATCCTTTTTGTTTCTTTCCCTCGTGTTATTGGTTGTTGGGTACCACTTTACAATAAGACTACCCTTATAAAGGATTCATACAGGGTTTATAATTAGGTTATTAATTAGGTTGTAAACGCACCATTTATAAACCAGTTCTAACATAGACATCAACACAGGCTCACTATTTGGCAAGATGACTAAGCCTTATATTGGATACCTAGCTTACTTCGTCTTCTTCATCAGCCAACATCCTTTGTATTTGTTGTTCACTGAGTTGAGCCTCAAGGCTCCCTTTTACCAATGTGTATTGTAAAGTGTAAAACACATTCCCATTTATTTCTGAGTTACTACCATGTGTAATGTGTTTAAGTTATATTAAGCCTTAAAGATATGCATAAATTAGGGCGTGGTCACATCGAGTGACAGGTCTGTCCAGGGACTGCTGCTGTTAGCTTTCTGCTCTGCTAGCTGCTCCGTGATGCTCCTGCTCAGCTCATCCGGGGAACATAACTTGAACTCTGCCGTGTGTGTTGTGCTGTTGCCTTGTGAACTATTCTTCATGCTTATATCGTATTATTGTGACTCGCTCCGCATTTAAAACAGACGGTGCATGAATCCAGTTTTGCGGTAAGTGAAATTTGAGTACTTTATTTATGTGTTGCTTATGTTTTTAGTCAGCTAACGTTAATGGATGTTAAGGGTTAGCATGTAGTAAGCTAGTGGTAGCTACATCTGTGCTAACGATGCTAATCGTAGCCTCCAAGTTAAAACGTAATAGAGAAGTGTTAAGCATTAAGTGGGATAATAATACTGTAGAACAAACGGCTTCTGTTTGAGGTTGGTAAAATAAGGTCATCCTTTTAAGTTAGAGAGATATGTTATTAGGGAGGTAACTTTATGCATTGATAAGGTTAATCTTGATTTGCTATGATCTATTATGTAGACAAGCAAAAGTCAAAGTAGTGCTGAAGAGAAGCGTAGTGTGAAATTAACCTCACAATAAGATGTGTGTATATTACAAATATTAATGTCATATTTCAAGATGATTACTTAGATATTACAATATGGTTGGTTGAGTTGGAGTTCATTATTGAGTTTACACGTTAACATCACAGTCATCTGAATAACGAACCCAAACCTTGTTATTTGTATTAATTGTATTACCAAATTGGTATCAAATAAATACACTCAACAAAAATATAAATGCAACACTTTTGTTTTTGCTCCCATTTTTCCCAAAATAACCATTTCTCTCAAATATTGTTCACAAATCTGAAATCATCTGTGATAGCGAGCACTTCTCCTTTGCCGAGATAATCCATCCCACCTCACAGGTGTGGCATATCAAGATGCTGATTAGACAGTATGATTATTGCACAGGTGTGCCTTAGGCTGGCCACAATAAAAGGCCACTCTGAAACGTGCAGTTTTGCTTTATTGGGGGGGTCCGAAAACCAGTCAGTATCTGGTGTTAGGGTTAGGGGTAGGGTAGGGTTAGGGTAATGTTGTGAGCATATTAAGACCAAAACTCATGTACAACAACTTCTTTACTTGTAATAAATCAGCACTAATTAGAGGGTTATTGAGGAACAACTCTCAACTAATGGCTTATTACTTGTAGAATCTGGTCATGTAGAATAAGGCATTAATAAGTGTTTTATAATGACTAATAAAGAGCCAATATACTGCTAATATGCATGTTAATTAACAACTAGTTGATGGTTAATGTGTGTACCTTAATATGAAGTGTAACCAAGATTATTAATGTACCCCTTTGGGAAGTGAAGATGTAGTCATTTGTTCTGGGAATGTCATTTTCAAGGCTGATGCTGCGTTCACACCAGACGCGATGCGATGTTTGGGGGCGGTACAATTACATGTAAAGTCAATGCAGAGACGTGGATAGACGTGAATTCGCTCCGACGGCAAGCATGAAACGGTGGACGCGGCGCAAATCACGCGATTGAGGCGATTGAACAAACCACAGACTGTCTGTGTCATGGTGAATACAGTCACTGGTTTATGTATGTCTGTAGGCCGTTGTTATGAGTGTGGAGTGAGCATATACAACGTTAACTTAGCCTGGTCGTCCCGATCTTCATTCAAAAAACACGCATTTTAAAATGCCTGCCGTCTGTCTGCAGACTTGTCAAGCATTCATTCACGGTTTTTACTAACCGGTATCAGTGTGTTGTTACGTCGGCATAATTTAGAAACATGTATTACAATGTAATCACGGTCAAATATGTTCATTTTGTTGAAGTTGTAGCCCCCGAGCCAGTACGTCTTGTTTGAATGATGCGAGTAAACACAGCTGGCAGCGCGGTAAAACTCGAGCGTTTAAAGCGATGCCATAGGAGCGATTAGAGCGAAACGAATATTCGCATCGCGTCCGGTGTGAACGCAGCATGAGACCTGAAAAACAGGCTTGGGGCTTAACGGGTTAAATGATGTTATACAATGCACCTGATAAACAAGTATGGCATTTTGAAATATGATGTGCAACACTTTTTACTGTAATTTGTGTGCATTTTGTTGTTAACTAAGATGATGTTATGATGTATTTGTTGTTAGTATGCACGTGGACGCTTTGGACATACCTGGAGAAGGAAGACATGGGTCTTCGGAATGATGGGAGTTAAAGACAATAGGCGGAGACTAGTGTTGAAACTCGTGGAGAAGATGCCACCTCGTCCCTCTGATTAGACGGCATGCTAGGTCGACCGTCAAAGGACATGTCCGTAGACTGAGAGGAAACCGTACAGAGTTTGTTGGAGGAACACCTCAAGGTTCTTGAATGGTCATCTTGGCTTGGCTCTGCTCACCCTGAAGGACTGCTTGGACGCTTGTTCAAGGATATACACATTCCAAGCCTTTCCAGTCGGAATACCATTATGTCTTACCAAGTCTTTAATTTATGTCTGAGAAAAGCGTGTATGTTTAAATATGTGTACCAGTCATTCTAAAGAGTCATTACTTTGAGTCCTAATTGTCTTCATGTGTGATTAATTGTTTTGCTTGGCTCTTTTGCATCTTACTTTGCATTTCATGTGAAAAATGTGTATTCGGTAAGCGTGAATGTTCATAAATGGACATATGTATTAAACTTAAAAACAACGCACCCTTTCAGTAGTTATAAATGTTAGTGACTCATCAATAGACGGTGATGTGTTTCACACTTTACAATAAGGCTCCCTTTTACCAATTATAAATGGTAGTAACTCATCAATAGATGTTCATAAGAGATGCCAAGAAACATCAAGATGGAAGGGGGGAGAATCAACTCAGTGAACAACAGATACCAAGGATGCTGGCTGATGAAGAAGACGAAGTAAGCTAAGTAGCCAATATAAGGCTTAGCAGTACAGATAAATGTGGGCTCACTATTTGGCAAGCAACCGGTCACAGTTGCCCTGTTTATCTCATGTCTTATAAAAGCTTATTAATGATTTATAAAGGGTTCTCAACCTAATTAATAAATGAATTACAAACTATTCGTAAACCCTTTATAAGGGTAGTCTTATCTTAAAGTGGTAACAGTTTTTGTGCATGTAGGTGGTCTGCAAAGGCTAAAATCCCAAAGTTCCCTCCAGAGGGAGCTTCTCTCCTACACACTCCACCACCTTTAACAGTCCATAGCTTATCAGCAGCATCTAATATCATGAAATCATTAGTGTAGTGATTGATGTTATACTCTGTACTATTGTGAAGTTAGATTATCATACCTAGAAGCAATGGTCCAGTTACCATTCATGAATGATTGAGATTAGATGAGCAGCGTTCATAGGAAGGACCGGGGTCTCACCTCCAGCGCTGTATCCAGTTCTCTTTATAGATCCCTGGTGAATGCATGTGTCTTTCTGCATAAAAACGTCTTGTGAAAAATGTAGTTAACCCACTCACCAGACTTACTTTGAGACTTCATAATACAATTTAATAAAATACATACAACAAAAGATCAGTTAAAATCAGTGTTTATCTGATGGTGTTGAAGGTTCTCCTCAGTCTACTGCAGCTGCTCTCATAAACTCCTCCACTTCTCTGCTCCACCCACACATCAGACTGAAAACACAAGGTCACTCTTCTGTATACGCATCTTCACAGAATAAGAGAGAGAACATTAGACTTTTTAATGTTAAAACCTGAATCAAACTGTCACCTGTAGCCTGTTAGCGACATTAGCATGAGGACGAGGCTTCATACAGTGCATTCAGCAGAGAGAGCGTGAGTGGTTTTGTGGATCTGCCTGAGTTTGTGCTGGATGATAAACGAACATGAACAACCATCTAAACTCTGGCAGTTTGTGACTGAGGCCACACACTCGTCCTCTCTGCCAGACGCTCAGTTCAGATGCCAGTTATCGGCGGCGGCCGAGCTCTGCTCTCCAAATCAGTTTGGCTCACAGAGACTGAGCGTGGCAGGTGAAGGCTGGAATCCACCGAGCTGCTGAGGGAGGAAACGCTCCTCCAGCCACACTGAGCGCTCTGAAATATCAGTATGTGGCAAAAACTGAAAATGGTTATACTGTTTCTCTAACCAGAATAAGGCTTTTAACAAACATACTTGTGTTAAATAAATATCATAGTGCAACGGATTCTTTTTATACATAGATTCACATTTCTTCAAACAAATTCCATCTTTTTCTTCTATATTTAAATTATAATTTTTCCCATATTTTAGAGTCTTATTTATTGCCTTTCTCCAAGACCAAACTGCCGTTTTGCTGAAATTAAACAATTGGAATTAATATTAATAAATATAGAAGGTAAAAGCAGTATAGTTTATGAATCCGTCTGTGTCTCCCTATTATATAAATATTATTATCTTATATGTTGCTCAAATACCTGGAAGTTAACACTGTAAAAACTGAAAATAAGTTATTTAAAGGTGTTATAGGTAAGTTTCAGAAACCGGCTCGAGATACACTTTTTGTTATATTCCATGGAATGCTCTTAACATCCCGATAGCAATGAATATCTGAAGTGCTTTGACAACAAATACATAACAAAATGCCATCTGTGGAAGCCGTAGGACTGTCAAAAGCACGACCAATCATCTGAGCCGGCCCGGCAGATTTTTTCCGGCTGTGTATTTTCAAATTGTAGCGCACTCGAGCTGGTTTCTCCAGAATTACCGACGCCACCTTTAACTTGATGTAATTTTGCATTAATCATAATGCGATGCACTCAGCATAAGAACAAATATGACAGGGAAAAAAGAGACAAACAAATTAAAAATAATGACCAATGGTTATAAGCTGCAAAAAAAAATTCTATGAATTAGAAAATAAAAAAGGGGAGAGCATATTCATTAAATGGATGGAAATTCTCTTCATTATTCAGTCATGGTGGCTTATATTCACATGCTCAACATATGTATTATATTTTGGCCAGTCAAATTGCATATTTAATATATTATGTCTTTAACTGTATCAATAGTAAGCCGTAGAAAGAAAAAATACATATTTATATATACTTCTCATCTTCGGTAGCCTGCCTTCGTTTTGAATGTATTCATACGTGCTTATCTGAGTACAATTTCAATATTTGTCACCTGGGAACCCGTGAAAATGGTTTCCAGTAACCTTTCTTTTTAGATCTTAATTCAAATACTCATTCCTTTCTGTGTGATGCCTCAGTGTGCTCGAGCTCCTGGTCCACACACTGGAGATGTGTTTGTTTTCCGCCCCTCCGGTGCCAGACGGGAGGGGTTTGTCACACTGGATGCCGGTATCTGAAGTCACTGAAGTGACAATCAGCCTCACTTGATTTCGGTGCTGCTGCTCTGATGTTGTGAAGCCCCTCCCCTCTGGTACCGCAGGGAGAATAAATCAAACATCTCTTATTCGTCTGATTTCAGCTCTGCTTCAGAGGTGAGAGGAAATGTGAGAATAGGACTTGGTTTTGTATATATGATTAAATGAAAGGCAGTTTTTCATATGTATGGTTGCGTCTGTATGCATGCACTGGATGGTCCTGATCACCACGGTAACCTCGCCTCAACCTCAGATAACGACTCTTTTCACAAAACTCCATTCAGCTCCGCATTTCAGTTCAGTATTCAAAATCATTTTTTTTCTTTTGGATGTTTGAGGCGCACATCTCTGCAACACAACAAATAAAACATGTGTTTATTACATTCTTTATTATTTTGAACTGGCCAACACATCTGCCCTCTCCACTCGCCTGCTTACACACACACACACACACACACACACACACACACACACACACACACACACACACACACACACACACATACTGTAGTACTGCAAAGAAAAAGAAAGTCCTACATCATCAGTATCAAAGTTCACATTACAGATTAAATACAACACATGTGGAGTAAATCTGGCTACTTTTAGGGGCTAAAGGTGTTTCTGGAAGGCTAACTGAGAAATGTTATCCAATTAAAAAATGTATTATAGTGCATTTATTTCACACACACATGCCAGCAATGTATGACATTTAACATCTAGTGGGAGAGTGAGGAAAAGGAGAAGTTCAACACAGAATAACGATCGAGAAGAAATAATCCAAACTCGGCAAACAATATCTTTTTTTTATTTATTTCATTTATGTATTGCCTGTTCCTCACAACCCTCCAAATATGTTGCACATTTGTATACAAGCTACCTCACATCCACTTCCATAATAACACATATTTTATTTTATTATTCCAAATACTTTGCAATGCACCTAGTGTTTTGGTATATCCAGATTGCATGTAAATCATTTTCTATATCTTTTCAATTGTTTTAATTTTATTGTTGGTTTGTTTTTTTCTTACTTTTTATCTTCTTTAAAGAGCAACTTGCAGGTTTTTTGTTTCACTACATTTATGCTTCACCTTGCCTGAAAATTACAATTAAAAAAGTTAATGCAGGATTTGATATGTATTACGAGACATAAGGGCAGGAATTCAGAGAGGTTTTTTTCACGTCAAACGCGTCATATTACGTCACATGGGGGAGCAACTTTCTTGGACTCCTTCGCTGCCCAATCCGCGGTAGTAGTTTGTAGTTCCTTTGAGCGGTTGTGATTTAGTGAGCTGGTATTTTCTCGGTAATTTTACATTGCATTTCACTATTTGTAATCATGGTGAGCTGGAGTTTGTGCAGGTTGCACAAACTCCAGCCTGTCAGGACATCGAGTCCACAGTTTCCCGAACAGGAAAAGGACCGGAGCTATCCTTCGTTCCTGGGTGCGTTGTGCGAGGTGCATCCACCTCCCTGCAGCACATACAGTCCTACTCTCCACAGCTGAAGCCTATCAAACAAAACGTTTATCAGGAAACCGTATTACATCTCTCCCCCCCCCCTTTGCTGCTCTCTCTCTCTCCCCCCTTCATTCCTATCTCTCTCCCCCTTCGCTCCCCTCCGGTACACGGCACTGGAAGATGTAGTGTGGAGTTGCATTAGGTAACTCGAGATACGGCTGATACTTGCGCACTTGCGTTTCTGTAATGGATCAGTATTGACAGTCCTGCCAGTAATGTTACTATATTATCAATACTACTTTAGTTATAGCCTGATATATGCACTGTAAAAAATGGCTGTTAAATCCATAGTTATGTACAGTGTTTGTGCACAGTAAATTACTGTATACTATTTTAGAGTATAATACCGTGTTTCCAACCAAAGATTACAGCAACTCTGGAGTTACTGTAGAAATAGCAGTAGTATTGTCCCAACTGTAGCAGATCACAGCAACCAACAATGTACTGTAGAACATCACAGTAACCATCAGTGTACTGTGGAACATCACAGTAACCATCAGTGTACTGTAGAACATCACAGTAACCATCAATGTACTGTAGAACATCACAGTAACCATCAATGTACTGTAGAACATCACAGTAACCATCAATGCAAACCGGAAGAACTACCAATGTGGTGCTGATTTATCCAAAGAATGTGTCTTGGCATTGCACCTTAAAAACGTGCAATATCAGCGCTCGGCAACGCCCTTTGCTGAACCAGGAAGTAACCTCCCCCAATGGACATGGTAACTCAAGAGACAAAGAAAGTAATTAATACAAACAATTTTGTCAGTTAATTTATGTAACCGTAGCCAAAGTTTGACAGTCCGACGTCAGACCGCTTAGTAGTGATGGCGAGATGAAGCCTTATGAAGCTTTGAAGCTTTCCAGCCAATTGGTTCGCAAAAGAGTTCATCTCATGAGGCTTCATCATGGGCTTCATTTGAACACAAACCCCCCTGTTGGTCAAAGTGTGTAAAACAGGCAGATTGGACATCTCAACAGTGTGCTCTATCTCATACCGAGTTCCCAATGAGTAAAGTCTTAGAATAACTCTAAACAACGAACATTAAATCATATTGTAAGTAAAAATGTCTTACAAAAAGTGTATAGTGTGTATATATATATATATATATATTTTTTTAAATCTAGTGTATACATCATTTTCCTACACATGTATTCACTGGGGGCTCTAACTTGCAAGTTGCTCTTTAACTGTGTTTATGTATGCACCATGTCCACCAAGACAAATTCCTCGTTTATGCAAACCTACTTGGCAATAAACCTGTTTCTGATTCTGATTCTGAAGAAGCCACGAGACACAGGTCTTCTTATGGAGAGATACCAGGGACTAGTTAAGGCTTCAATGTCTTGCTCAAGAATTCAATGGCAGAGTCCAGGAGGTGAACTGGCACCTCTCCAGCTACCAGAACACACTCCATTATTTTTGTTCCGATCGGGACTTGAACCACCGATCCTTTGGTTCCCAAACAAGTCCTCCAGACTGAGCTACTGCTACATTTATAAACAAGATCTGCGTCTCCAATCATAAATATATTATCAGGTCATATTCTGCTCTCATAACTGGGAGTTAAGACAAACGTCCTTGTGAAAAAAAGATATTCAAACATTAAGAAAAACATAAC
Organism: Champsocephalus esox; assembly: GCA_036324585.1. Classification (NCBI taxonomy): domain Eukaryota; kingdom Metazoa; phylum Chordata; class Actinopteri; order Perciformes; family Channichthyidae; genus Champsocephalus; species Champsocephalus esox. The sequence continues at coordinate 4,754,433 of CM070488.1, forward strand.
AAACAAATAATAAAATGTACACCGCCCTCATATCATTTTGCATTAATCATACACTGATCCTTTGGCAGAAGACCAAGGCTCATTTGAGATAAAAGAGACAAACCGATCTTTTGAGAATATTGGGAATTGAAATCAGAAAAACTACTCAGAAAAAAAGTCTGAATTACAAACTAGTGAGAGGTGAGAGAGCGTATGCAGAGCAGATATATCATCAAAGAACAAGTGTGGAAAGAAATATGGATGAATTATTGAGAATTTAAACATCTGGGTTTCAAAATGAAGCTTGTGTTTCTTACTTACTATTCATAGTTTTTGTCTTTCTTCTTCCCGATGATTCTGGGCCGATTATCTGCCAAGTCATGCAATTTTCTTTTTCTCTTATTACTTTCTGTTCATTATAGAATCTCACATAATTAATGCTGTCTTTTTCTGTTATTGTTAACACTGAATACGGTCGCTGAATAAACCTCCCAATGTTGATCAGTCAATCTACAGGATGTGAGCAGCAAATGTTAAAATATTAATATTTAGAATTTGATCCATCATGTCATGATACATGCCGGTCTTATAATTTAAAAAAGAGCTGTTCAAATGTTAATACCGGGAAGTTGCTTTACGTTATGTTGTCCCTCTACTGGGACATGTCTCCGTGCTTTAAAGTTCAAAAAGCTCTTTATTTGTCTCACACTGCCTGTGCTGCAGCACCTCTTTTCACCCTCTGTCTGAAACCAGAGCCCAGTCTGCTTTGATTGGTTAGCTGGCCGGCTCTGTTGTGATATGTCAACCCCGTAGCCCCTTAGCTAATCACATATAGCGTATTGGAGCACTAGCCTATGGAAGCTAAGTGTTACATAGTGATGTGTCAATCAATCAATCAATCAATGTTTATTTATATAGCCCAATATCACAAATGTTACATTTGTCTCAGTGGTCTTCACAGTGTGTACAGAATATCAGTATGACAATTCGACACCCTCTGTCCTCAGACCCTCTGTCCTTGGACCCTCTGTCCTTGGACCCTCTGTCCTTAGACCCTCTGTCCTTGGACCCTCTGTCCTTAGACCCTCACATCGTACAAGGAAAAACTTCCGAAGAAAACCCAGTTTAAAGGGAAAAATGGGAGAAACCTCAGGGAGAGCAACAGAGGAGGGATCCCTCTCCCAGGACGGACAGACGTGCAATAGATGCCGTGTGTAAATTGAAAAGATAATACATTTGCAACATAGGTAGTCCAAATGTTTGGAAATGCATGTGTCAAACATAGCATGATACATGTAGGTCCATGTTAAGGTAAGATGGCGCCTAAATTCTATCCTGTGTTCTATAGGGAGCCAGTGTAAGGCAGCCAGAACAGGAGTAATGTGGTCGCTTTTCCCAACTGGTTAGCACACGAGCTGCAGCATTGCGTAAGGGGAGGGAACACAGTGATTTTAGCCTTTGTAGACCATTGACATGCACCCAAACCTCCATAACATACTACAGGAAAGGGAAAACCCCCAAAAAGCAGAATAGGGCCTCTTTATTATTTCTAGGGTAAATCATGCTTCCAAGTTGATTTACCCTGAATGAAATGATATGCTGATTTATAAAAATGAACAATGTAAGTCTATGTAAAAACCTTTTTAGGCCCCATTGCTCAACGTGATCGACCTCGAGTTATATACTATGGTTTGGCTAAGAGCTGTTTTTGGTGGTTTGTTTTTACCAACGAGCTAAACATGTTTTAAGGCTGGGGTAGAGATGGATTGTGAAAGCTTACATGTTGGGTCAGAAGGAGAAACAATCTTCTTTATTTTATCATAAAAAAAGGTTTTTAGTTATGTGCCAATATCAGAAAGGGCAGTAGGTTGTCAGCAACATGTGGAATATGAACAAGTCCCTGTAAGAGCGAATAAGAGTGGAATATATTTGTATTAGCCATGTAAACAGCTTATTAGAAATAGACTTTTGCGGAACAACAATCGAAAACTGAATAATTTGTGCATGTGAATGTAGTCTGCCCGGCTCTAGGCATTGTTTGTTTCTCGGTCTACACATTATGTGGGGTCAGAGGTCACGGCAGCAAGATGATGCTAATAAAGAGTGAAGGCATCTCCCAGATTACATTAAGGAGCTGCAACGATTGATGGAGCAGAACACATTCCTGCTGCGCAAAGTGATGCATTGTGTGTGTGTGTGCGTGCGTGCGTGCGTGTGCGTGTGTGTGCGCGCTATCCATTGTCCTGTCTCACTAATCACGGCAGCTCGGGGCTCCATTTAATCAGCAGAGCGCGCCGCAGCGTCCCGTATTAAGCGATCAACAGTTGTAGCTTATAGACGAGAGCTTAATTGCTGAAATGCTGCAGTGCACCCCCAACCCACCCATCATCATCATTATAGTGTAAAGCACAGTGGCAGCAGACATTAAAAGTTGCCTGTGTGCCAATACAAAGATCATAAAATAGAAATAATCGATTTTCAAATGGTAGAAAGATGTATATGAAATAGCAATGTTGAGATTCACCGATTCGGTGCACCGGCATAAACGTTCAAGATGCGAGTGCACCGGTTGAAAGAGTGCGCATCGGCTACAGTTTGGGTTGAACTCGCGATGCATCGATTGTAGCGTCTTTGCATCGGTAAAAAAACGATTCATTCATATAATATCCCCTCATCCAATCAGCACTTAGCAGAGACGGTCTTTGATCTTTGCTTCGCACTACGGAGGCCGAGAGTCTCAGATATCAACACACATGGAAGTCGAGGAGAGAGAGAAACACAGCGCACCGAAAAATACCTACAAGTCAAACGTTTGGCAACACTTCGGATTGTTCAAGAAAGACGGACAACTTGAAAAATCGCTCGCAAATTGTAAACGATGCCGAGCCGCTTTAAAGTACACACGTAGTACGAGGAACGTAGCGATGCACATAAAGAGGCGACATGGGGTCTGCGGCTAAAAAGAGAAACCTGAAAGTTAGACGTGAGTGAAATCACTCAGAGGCGTTCTGTCAGAGAGAGGTGTTTAGTGTACAGCAGCCTGTGACGGCCAATCACAGTTGACATGTCTTCCTCACTGTAAGCAGTTATGAAAGAGCTGTTTGTGAACGTTTTTTTTTAGTGCTGTCAAAATTATCGCGTTAACGGCGGTAATTAATTTTTTGAATTAATTGCGTTAAAATATTTAACACATTTAACGCATGTGCAGAAAGGCCCGCCCCATACGTGCCACCAGTGGCATAAAGTCTGCCAACTCGCGCGGAGTAAATTGCACAGACAGCGGTTAGTAAGATTGATTTCAGTAACCACGGTTTTGAAAACTTTTGTCACGTAGTGATCGTCTTCTCAATATAACATCTTTGATAACGGCGTGGTGTTGTTGCAGCAAGTCCCGACGGAGAATACTTGTGCTGTAGTTCAAGGCAGAGCCATATAATAGTAATACTATGGCTCTGGTACAGGGGTGCACATAACTGGTACGCAGGTTATGTGTGTAATCTGAAATGCGTACCGTCACTTGTGTCACAAAGCGCATTTGCATACCGACGTACTTGTGAAGCTTTTCCAGAAGGCGGTTAGATCACCGAACGACAGAGTCGGTCTCTGTGTACACAGACAGGGCTGCTGTTAACGTCGGTCTGTACAACGGAACTGTGCCAAAACTACGCCAACCGGCTGTGGAGGGAGACTCCCCCCTTCACTGGAGAACCGCGCTAAAACAGCTGATCACAACGTTCACACTCTGTGGTCACGAAGTAGTCCACTAGCCGCCGCCGCCCCCCCCCTCTGTCGACTTTCCTGAAGTACTCCCCCGTTGATAGAAATCAACACGTAATGAATTAAGACCCCACGGTTTGATGATTGATAGGTGTGTAGGCTGTCTTTCATTTTGACACGCAGAAAAATGTTATAATAAACATAGATGCTGTATGTTAAATGGATATATCCGCCTTCTTTCATTTATCTTTCCATTCCCACAACAATATACATAAATAAATGGCATATTTTGGACATAGTTCGAATGGTGATTAATCATGATTAATTAATTTTTAAGCTGTGATTAATCTGATTAAAAATTGTAATCGTTTGACAGCCCTAGTTTTTTTACTTGTGGTTTTTGTGTCCTTTACTTTAGGTTTGGTCAATTGAACTCGAGACATATAAAGATGATGCGACATACAATCATTTATTTTTTAAATCCCTAAAGAATTTTGAAAAGTTTAGATCTTTTCTTCAAACATATTATTTCATTTAGTAGTTGAAAACGTCCATCTTCCTGTACAATCTGCTCTCTGTGTACAGTATGTGAAGGTAATGAAACGCACCTTCTGGCGGCCGTATTGCACCATCAGCTGCTGTGTAATAGTGAATGAACAGCTGTTAACAGCTCACTCTGCTGAACAGAGACGTTGTTTCTCTTTCAGCTGAAGCTGATGAAGTGATCACTGTGGAGTTGTAAAACATTAACAGTGAGTTAAAGTGTTTTAGGAAGCTTAAAAAAAAACAGCTTTCTTGTCTGGAGAAGGGGTTACATTTTGAATGTGACTGCAGATTAAGTTAAAGTTCATCCTTCAGTCATGACGATGTTTGCATACATTAACTTACGTAAGTGGTCTCCCTCTTTTAGTAGAGTGCTGATTTGAAGTGATCAAGAGAGTGAAGTAGAAGACACAAAAATCAAAATGTCAATGAGGAAATATACTAACTAACTTACTAACCGTATGTGTCGGTAAAGACCAGATACACCAAACAGACGTCAAAGAACTAGCGGCAACAAAGTTAGAGGGTTCACCCCTCAAGACTCTCCATGTTGCGTGCATCTTGGCCAAACAGTTGCACTTGAACGCACCGCACTGGTTGGCTGTCACTTACTTTCTTAGCCTGTGTGTGAAGAATAACCCTCCATACCATCAGACAGAAGTGATCTGTCGTCTACGTTCAAAAAGTGGGCTGGTAGATCTAAGACTATAGATAGTCAACATGTTGAGGAAGATATTTAGCCCAGGACAGGCGATTTGTGAATGTCAGTTTCCCAATGGCACCTTGCATGGCAGCCTCTGCCTCTGCCTCTGTATGTGAATGAGTGAATGGAGACTTGATCCACAACTAAACTATAACGAAGACCAAAGTGGAGAGCAACACTGTCGGAATCCTTTTCACACTGATTTGATCAAACTGTTCAACTCCATCATCTTAACAACAATAATATTTTAGATAGAATCCTGTCTGGCTATCGAAAACACCACAGTACTGAAATAGCTTTATTAAGGGTAGTGAATGACCGAAGAATTATAACCGATGAGACATCTTGAAAAATGGGTTGGTCTCTCGGGGACAGTCCTTGGATGGTCTCACTCTTACCCGTCTGAAATAAACCTTTGTGTAAGTTTGGGAGACCCTTGTGTCACCAACCTCTGATATTGAAAATGGAGTTCCTCAAGGAAGCATTCTGGGCCCTATTCTCTTCTCATTATACATGCTCCCTCTAGGCAACATGACAAGCCATGATAATGTTGAATATCACTGTTACACCGATGATACACAATTGTAAATGTCCATTTCCCCTTAAAACCCCAGTTCTGCAAAAACCCTGTTTACCTGTCTGAATGACGTAAACAATGTAATGGATGACAACTTTTTTTAAAGAAATTAGCAAAAAACTGAAATTCTATTAGTAGGTCCTAATCAGAGTGACCGAGAGTAGAGTCTGTGTTTTCCAGCATGTCCAAATATATCAAAACACAGATTACAAATCTAGGGGTAATTTTAGACTGTGATCTTAATGTTTTAAGCCATTTTAACAAGGTTGCAACATTTAGTTTTTCCACTTAAGGACCATTTTTAACTCCAAATGCTGCTGAAATGGTTTGACATGCTTGTATTACTAGTCGCTTGGACTACTAAAATTCTCTTTTTACTGCTCTCCCTAAAATTTAAATAAATTGCAATGAATTCAGCCAGGATTTGAACAAACACCATGATTTAAAAGTGCTTCAAATGATTGACAAGGCTTTACATTACCTGGCCCCTAGATATCAGCGACTGCTTTTCATGTCATGACCCTCAGATTCTCCAATGTCTTTCTTTTACTAGTACCTAGTATTTTACATTGGATCCGAATAGAAAACTCCGTTGGAGTTTTTAAAAGTAAATTAAATACCGATCTTTTTTATTTGACTTTTAACTTGGGGTCATTTTAGTGGTGTCACTATTTATGTTTTAATGTTTTAGTGTTCTGTATGGTTTGTTTAAAGCTCGTTTTTAATTATAATCCTCACTTTAATTATGTTACTCACACTTTGTTTTGTATCTTGTGTTTGTAAAGCACTTTGGGCTGCAACTTGCGTGAAAGGTACTATATAAATAAAGTGTATTATTATATCATTTATATTATTATTGACAGACAATCAAAATGCATCCCAAGTGTATATGTCGATAAATAGTAAAAGGCCATTTCCGATCAGCGATAAAGTGAAGCTTCAGAATCAGCAGCATCCCCTGATGCTATGTTTAGTTTCTGGCTTACTTTCAAAGCTTTTCTACTTCCTATTATTCCTACCCTTACCATCATTTCTTCCTCTGCGCAGAGTTCAGAAGTAGCAGGTCATCAATCTCCATTTTGGAGCCCCGACACAGCTGGAGCGTGCTGCGTGTGCTCAGCCCTGAAGGTTTCTCTTCAGCTGCGTGTATGCTAACATCGTTATATTTATATTTATTGTTATAGTTATTGTTGTTGGTTTTGACGGCCCTTAAAGCGCCGTGAAGCCGAGGGGAGCAGCAGCCGTGCGGCGGTGAAACACCACGAACAAAGTGGCGATTAAAGACACGTTAAGTACCCAGTAGGTACTTGACTGTTAAAGAAGAATTGCAATTCAATTTAAATAGAAACACTTCAAAATATAATATACTGCTATTTGTGTATGTAGGGGAAATTAGGAACATGGTTTTCTCTGCAGTTGATGTAGCTAAGGCTCACTTTTTGAAATAACAAAAGCAATCCATCTGTGTGTGTGTTACCAGCCATTGTCCTGTGTCTGTGATCACAGTGACTGCCTCGTTTAATCACTCCCACTCAAAACACAACTTTCAAACACTTCCCCTCGTGCATGGATTAGAGCATCGATGATTATGTTATTGCACATCATGTCCCAGTTCCCAGCAGCACCAGGCCACCAGATCTCCGGCTCCTGGCACAAAAAATTGCTTTTTAATCCCCTCACTTTTGAGTTTTTATTAAACTGACATCTCCCCCTCCCTTCTGCTTTCTTGTGTCCACTTCAGGTGCGAGTAGGATTTGCCGCCATCGCCGCCGCCGCTGCTGCTGCTGCTGGAATCATAAGAAAACGAGCTGGACTGAAAATGAAGCAATGAATATAAGTTGTTTTTTAAAATCATAAGATATTTTCCTTTTTCTTTTTACAATGTGTGTCTCTTGATTGTCGCATCTCAGATCACGCACAACATCCTCCTCAGAGTTACCGGCCTTCACAGACCTGATGAGTACGAAGGGGGCTTTGCTTTGGCACCTTTTACCTTAGCGAGGTGAACACATGCTCCCTAATTGAAATCATATGAGTGCAAGGAGACATTCCGGGTTACGATCTGTGAAGGGAATGAAACAGCCAACCTCTACTGCGAAATTCAAATTCCTTTCTATTCCTTTCTCACAAGAGTGTTTCAGTAATATCACATATCAGTAATCTTCTTCCAGTAGATGCAGAAACCAGGTTCAACATTCCACACCAGAAAGACCACTGAGATGTGAATAACTGGTATCAACAACAGGTGGGATTTTGGTTTTACAAACCTTAAACCCCTTTAAGATCTGCATTATTTGTGTCTTTACTAATCAATAAGACATTTGTACAAGTCCCACCAGCCAATCAGAGTAGCTGTATGAAGAAGGCTGCAAACGGAAGGTACAATTAAACAAGTCAAATAGTCTGTACTGCCCCTTTAATTGTAATTGTCCCTTTGAGTTTACGATCTGAATATTTCCACTTCCAGTTTCATGACAAAACGTGTACTAATGCTGACTCATCCTTACAATGACTTATCATTGCACTCATGACATAATCAGACGTGTTATGAAAAGTTAAGAAGATCCAAGTTGCAACAGAATCAGAGATGTGGGTTGTTTTTTATTCCACCAAATGTTCATCCTTGTAAAACATGAAAACAAGAAGACAATCAGGAAATGGTGCACGGTGATAGAAGTTTCCATTCACTGCCAAACCAAAACAACCCTTTTCAGAGCGCTCAGGACTATCACATGGTCCTCATCAGCACATTGCTCTTAAAGAGTACAATTACAGCATTTCAAGAGGAACCTTTAAAGTCTGAACACTTTGGGACAGGTTTAAAAAGAGAATGTGGTCTTCGCTGACCCGAGTGATGCTGGGGACCAGTTACCTTTTTAAACCTTCTCTTTAGAAAAAAATGGAACACGTTCCCTTAAAAAGGAAGATTATTTATTGCTTCACATCCCATCCTTCCCTTTACAAATCCAACATTCCCTTTAAGTGTGGGGTTTAAATAACATTCAAAGACATGTATATTTTAAAAGTCGAGTTTGGCTTTATTAACATCTCACTGATCGGAGTTTCTGAACATTCTGAACGTTGCCTTTAAGAGGAAACCGGTTTAACGATCAGCACTTTCATGTAAGTTCCTGAAAGAAACCCAGAACTTCTCCTTTAAGTCGCTCTGAGGGAGGAGTGGGGGGGGCATTAGCAGGTTGTAAACTCTTGGACTGGACAGATGTTTGGGCCGAGGTGGTGTTGTATGTGACCTGTGTTGCCATGGAGACGCGAGGAGGAGGGTGAACCGGAGCACTGAATGTGTGCCTGCAGCAGCCGTCTGCACACTGACCGGCAGACGGGGCGGATTAAAAAAACAGACAAACGAAAACGCAGAGTGCCAAAGCTGGGATCTGCTGCATTCTCACTACACTTTTGAAAACAAGGGTTCTTCTTCTTGTATATAGGATATATATATATATGTTTGTTTGTTTCGTTTTTTTCCTGTATTGCTACAGATTTGTAAAGTTTTGCGGGAAGATTTTGCTACATTTTGTAAAATGGGAGCAAATGGTCCCCCCGAAACCCTCCTCTTTTTTGTTGCTTTTTTAAACCCCTCTCTCTCAGATTCTCTACTTTTATTTGTTGATGGAAAAACGGTGCCATTAGTGGTGTATGTGTGTGCAACGTTTCTTTCTTTCTTTCTCGTCTCTCTTTTTGTACTGAACCGCCGTGGAACCACTACAGAGGAAAAAAAGACCAGTTGGCAATACTTCAGTCACTTCTCCTTCATCTCACCGGCACTGGACTTCTGCCTGCCACTTCCCCGCTGAGAGGAGGAGGAGGAGGAGGAGGAGGAGGAGGAGGAGGAGGAGGAGGAGGAGGAGGAGGAGGAGGAGGAGGAAACAAAACACACAAAAAAAGCACCTTTGGACCTTTTCTCTTCTTTTTTTTTACTGTGCATAAGTGAAGTCAAGTGCTATTATTATATTATTATTATATTATTATTATATTATTATTATATTATTATTAGTATTGTAGCCACTCTGTCTGGAACTCTTTTTTGCTGAAAAAAAAGAAACTACACAAGAAAGGAAAAAAAAGAAACGTAAGCCGATCTGCACTTGTTGTTGCGACGGACATGCTCGTGTGACCAAGTGACTGTCGGGTCGTTGTTTAAACCGATAAGGAACAAAACAACATGAAAACAAACAAAAAAAACTATCAAGAAACGTTCAAAATGGTGGCAAAGCGCAGAAGGATCAACGGTAACGATCACGCAACACACAATCTAGACAGTGAAAAAACCACAATCCAGAATGATGCTGCCTGAATCATACTTTTATCTCTTTTCCTCCGTTTCTCCTTCACTCCGTCTTCGACCTGTCATTCTTTCTTTGTCTATCTCTCTCGTTTCCTTCATCGTTGATTGTTCTCAATGTCTCTCTCTCTCTGTCATCCTGCACACCATCGACGCACCTGTAATAAACAAAACAAAAAAAAGAGAAATAGCCTTTTATTCAATACATGTTGGCTTGGTAGGCTTAGTTCAAACTAGTTCCATTCCGACAGAAAAGAATACTAGTAAAAACAAAATATGAGCTTCTTTATGTATTGCTTCTGCCGCTGTAGTGTCCTGGTCACATGTAAGATGATACGACTACATATATCTGAAATACTGTATTACAAATACAAACCAGGGCTGGCCTCAGCAAAAGCTCAGTATAATAGGGGGGGGATCTCAACTCTGTCCACTTGGGGGGGGATTTCTGTACTGCTGCTTTGAATTAAAATGCTTGTTTCTTCGCTTAAAGTCTTCATAGTTGTTTTAACTGTTAGCACGGAGGCGCTCAGCTGCGCGTCCTTCTGTACGAACCCTAAGAAGAACGCGGCGCTGCAAAGAGAGGCTCTTGGTGGACGCACAGCATTAGAACAATTCCAAGAGACTTTTTTAAGTGTATAGTTTTAATGCATATTTTTCTGATGATTGATTGTATTCGTTTTGAGGAGTTCACTAAACACTGTGGGTTTACTGTTTGAAAAGGAAAGAGCCGAGCACACTAGTAACTTATAGAAAACTGAAACTTTAATGACAGGAGTCAACAATTATTCAATGTTTGAACTAACTGTCCTTTTAGCAACCAAGCTAACTCTCTTTAGAAGTGTACATTATCCTGGTTAGCTAGCGTGTTACAACCAAGCTAACCCACTTGAACACTATGTACGTTCCTGTTAGCTTGCATGTTAGCAGCCAAGCTAACTCTCTTTAGAAGTGTACATGTTCCTGGTTAGCTAGCGTGTTACAACCAAGCTAACCCACTTGAACACTATGTACGTTCCTGTTAGCTTGCATGTTAGCAGCCAAGCTAACTCTTGAGAACTGTGTACATTCCTGGTTAGCTAGCGTTTTAGCAACCAAGATAACTATGTTTGGCCGTTAGCGAAGCTCCATGCTACAGATGTTTTGTAGGATCAGGCAGACAAACTTAAGCCTGTTTCCTGACGACGGCTTGAGGCATCAAATGTCTGGTCATCGTTCTGGATGAACTTTTTCAGGAATAAAATTCCCAGAATTATTCTGTTTTAACTCTCCTGGCTTAGGTGTTGCTGCTTTAAGTTCCATTTTGGAGACAAAACTGTCCGACTAGTGTGCTCTAATCCTTCTTCTTTTTATTTAAAAATTGCTCATGTTAAAGTTCATGTGTTTGATCCGCCTGGTTTCCGAAAAAAAGACTTTAGAAACCTGATATTTGTCCATAACTTGATAATAAAAGTGAGACCCAACCTTTTCGGTATAGCCTAAACCCTTATTTGATTTCATGTGGATTGGAACCTTTTTTTACATCCTAAAACTCCACTTTAGTTGATCTAAAGGCTTTCTTGTTGTTTCTTCTCTTTTTAACTCAATACATTTTATAGCTCAAATCAAGTTAATGAAGACTTCCGAAGATTTGAATTCCTGAACAACGTCCTTGAGTTTTTCTCAACTGTAACTTGTGGTAGCCCTGATCCATCCTTAATTGTCAATTCAGGAGGCTTAATCCAGCCTCGCTTTGTAGCTGTCAATTAAGAAGCCTGGAGATGTTTAGAGCTTGAGTTAATCAAACATTACTGGAACAAAATACTCTCAGTATTGTAGATAACTGTGATTTAACCAAAAGTGTTTGGGCTAAAACTCAACATTTTTGAAAATGCAAATCCACATGCTGTAGCAGAGTCAGTCATGGAAAGGCATTCTAAACTAAGTATTTTAGTATCTTGTGGAGGATCATGAGGATAGTTTTTGATGTCTTTCTCTTTGGGAAACCAGCTGCACTAAATGTCTTTTTAAGGGGAGTTAAGGCCAGCCCTGCATCATAACTGACGTTCTGCTTCTTCTACTACCGCTACTATCAAACAACCAGCCTTGGGCACAAAAACAGACCTGAACATTGTTTCAAATCCTCCCTTCAGAACTCCAGGTGCATTTGATTTCTATCTTCATATACCAGCATTTTCAAAAGTCAGAACCTAAGGTAGAGCACCAGCTTGATTCGTTTATGTCACAAAAAAACTTATGTAAATCAACTTGTGGCCCAAAATTGGACTTCTTTTCCTCAGTTTGGGCGACAAGTCTTGAGCTTCTTTGTTGTTCTGTAACTTGTAATAACAAAAATAGCCATCATTATTTCTTTTTATGTGAATTTGAAAAGTATTCAAGCTCTGTTTCTGTTGCCCAGGTCAGCAAAACAACCTGTTGATGTCTGCTGTATTTCAATAAAACACCTCTTTACCTTGTTCTTTCTGTATGTGTCTAACTTACCCATTACATTATTTGTGTCTTACAATTTACCACATATGTACCAGCATGAAACAAACATTACACCATTCAACTCCAATAATTGATATTGTTTTATGTTTTTTGACAAACTTCCTCGTATGATAACCTCAGACTGCATTAACACGAGAACACACTTCCTGTTACTTCCGATCTCTGATCAGATGAGTTTGAAGTCTGTCTTCAGAGAATTTTCTCTCAGCCTTATTGGAACAAATGTTTGGAACTAACTCACTATCTAACTTTCCAAATGTAATTGCCACTTTATGCCTTACTGGTATCTGAGCCATTGCATCAACATATGAATATATCAACATCCAGTCAACATAATCAACCATTCTGACAATCAGAAAAGTGTTTCAATATCTCTGGTGGGCGCTGAGCAGCTGCAGCAGAGCAGGTGCATAACAAGACGTGTATTCATTTAGTAAAGTGAGATAAGGACTAACCCGAGCAGGAAAGCTAATGCTGTTTGCAGTCTGTGGCTGTTCCCGGAATGTTCCCTTGATTTTGTTTGTTTTTAAGGTATAACAAAACAAACAACTGATCAAAAACTTCACATACTGTAGGGATGAGGGTGAGATGGATGGGTCAAACAGGACTTTAGACTAGAGTGTTTTGTGTTTCCTGTAACAGGTGTTTCTTTTGAATTAACGTTGTCTTGCTCATAACGATTGTGAAAAGTTTCCCCAGCCTAAATATTCTCCGTATGAATTTAAATGTAAATGATTGATCATATGCAGGATAATTTATACATGCGCTGAATTTATTTGAATGTACTTCACTTTATGCACAATGATATGGACTGCATCGAAACATATAGATGAGATGGAGAGATAAACGTGTTCTGTTAAATGAATGCAACACTAGGGCGCTTTATTGTGAAACAAAAAGTGCTGCTCTTCTCCCTTTTGGTTTCAGGTGTTCTCTCTAAAGGCCCTGACACACCAAGCAGTCACCAGAGGACTAGCCGGCGCTGAAGTCGGCTGTTGCCTGGCCGTGTTCTCCTGCGTTTTGGCCATGTGTCGCACGGGAACACACCGCACCGACTTCAGTGCATGAGTGGCAATAACTCTCCTTACCAGCAGGCGGCGGTAGTGTGTATTCGTCATTCAAAAGAGGCAACAACCGGAAGACAGAGAAGAAGAAGAGTATCTTTTCTCCGTAATATCATACAGAGCTAGCCTCTCCTGGATCAAGGTGATGAGCAGGTCTTCGTTTGCATCATTCCAGATCGCCATGATGAGATGAAAATGAATAGCAGTCTGTGTGTGCCTTCTTAAATCGTTTGTTTACGTCCCTCACTTCCGCTTCGCTTCTCATGCACTGATGATTTGCTAGCTGAACAGCCAATCAGAGTGATTATTTGGTCTGGCAGTCCAAATAAGGCGTGTCACGGTCGACGGTGCGGGACACACCAACCTGACTACGGCGCCGCGAATGCCCGACAGCCTCTGACGGCCTCTGACTCCCAAAATCGGGTTGGTGTGTCAGGGCCTTAAGCCGAGCTCAGAACACGTGATTCACAGAGCAGATGTGTGGCTGCAGTAGACTTTCACTTCATTTCAACAGACAGGCACAATAATTATATTGATCTTCTCCAATAATTCATCAAAACAATTAAGAAACATGGTTCACTCCATGCCGTGTGATTATTGTTTTGAGGGATTTCACAACAAGAAGAACAAGAAGTTCTGCCATACTATTGTCAGAAAAACCGCGCACAAACTGAGGGGGAACACATGGGGGAAAGACGAGTCCAAATGTGTATGAACCAATCACAGATTTAACTCGGGCAGCTTGTGTAAATCAAACCGAAAAGCAAACGGATTTGGGGATGTGAGATGAATGCTCCGACTTCAAAGATCTCTCCTGATAGACACCACTGCAGTCACAAAGACGTGAGGCCTTGAAACTGGTGACGCCTGATGCAACAGTGGAAGATGAGGGAGGCGTTTCCAGCCTGTTAAGCACTTCCCGCCCGCTCATTCCAGGCACGCCGTAATATCTGGTCGGTACTCTCAAAGGATATCACGGCGCTGGTGTTAATTTAAGATAAGCTCTGCCTTTGCAATCACAATGAGAATGAAGGGGGCTGTAAGATTTTTAATTTTATTTTTAAATGAATCAGAATAAAGGTGAGGAGTCACATTTCGGGCTGATAGCAGCGCAGGGTGGATAGAAAGCTGTCGTTCCCTCAGAGCGCTCGGTGCGTGTGTGTGTGTGTGTGTGTCTAAATATTCATGTTGAGAATTTGGGCTTTCCGCTCGTGTCTGTTTCGAATATTTGTGTGTGTATGTTTAAGTCCTGTGGGAAATCAGGTAAATACGAGTTCTCTACTTGAAACACAGATTCTTTCTGCTTCCCAGCGGTAAATACAGCTTGAAATTCAAGCCTTGATAAAATCTGTATTGCCTCATGTAAAGAGTTGTTCTTATTACATATCATATCTTTTATACATGAGAAAATAAGCTCTTTTTTTCTTTTGCACTCAGCTTAACAAGTATGCTTACTATTGTTTGTTTACATTACAGTATTATTTAACACATTATGTTGAGGAAACACTCGAGACAAATGTAATTAAAGTCAGATCCACGCGTGTCTTAGACGTGAACGCGCTCTCAGCTGGAGAGAGAAACCCTGGCTTGATTTACCGAGTTGATAACCAGCGTCGTAGGACCGCTTAGCGAGATCTTGTTTGTTAGTTTGTTGTTGTTAGTTTGTTACTCAAACATATCCAGGGTCTGTTGAACTGGCTTCGTAGTACAGGGCACAGGTGGCTAGCAGCGCTAATGTCAAAGACACAGACATTATACATTATATTTGTATTTTACCAGGATGCAGTGACACAAATATTTACATATTTACATTTACTATATACAGCACCTGCCGCCCCTGACATCCCCACTCCCCCCATTGACAATTTACTAGCGGTACCGAAGTGGGCCGGTCGAGAGTCCCGGGATGATTTGTAGTCCCATTCCACCACTGGCTACATGACCATATGATCGCCCATATTGACGCACCTCATTCCTAAACTTCTAACAGATACAACATAAACCGATCCTTCAGCCTCATATGAGCTCTCAGACACGTTCAACATTAACCTGTCATCGCTGTCTGAGCTTGCTGCTGTGTGCAACATCGTGCGTTTACATCTGACTGTATATATATAAAGGTTTACATGCAGATGCTGGGATCCTGGAAGGTGCAGCTGGAGCGCTGTGCCCGCAATGACGTCACCCATCATTTGGCGGGACTTGAAGAATCCGCGAGAAGATCCAGAAAATTGTCAACATTGAAGGCAGATTAATGGTTATCAAAGTACAAATATCCAAAATCAGTTCCGTAACGGTTTTCAAGGGGACAATATGTACTCAAATTGATGGGTTTGGATGATGGGGGAAAACCGTGTCACAGGCTCTTTAAGGTATATTAACCACATCTTCCACAAAGGACTCCCCAGAGCTGGCCTCCATCTGTTCAGTCTCTTCCTGTCAGCAGCCGAGATGCTGCTGCCCCAGCAGGCCACACCATAGAAAATGGCTGATGCCACAATAGTCATAGAATGTCTGAAGGAGTGCCCCTTGCACCCCGAAAGACCTCAGTCTCCTCAGCAGAAAGAGTCTGCTCTGTCCCTTCTTGTACAGAGCAGCAGAATTATCAGTCCAGTCCAGTTTATTGTTCAGATGAACACCCAGGTATTTGTAGGATTTCACAATCGCGGACAATGTCCGCTCCCTGAATGTTCACAGGTGTCGGGCGGGCATGGATGTATAATAAGAACTGGATACAGCGTGGGAGGCGGGGCCTCATTCATTCCTATGAGAGTTGCTCATTGGCGCATGATGATAAAATGGCCCAACTTTTGAGAGAGCGAAACGTCACAAATTACCCGGCATGCCTGAGAAGTACCCGTATGTGCACTCATAGCGCATGCATAACTTTAACCATGCCTGTTGTCACCATAGATATATATAAACACTAGATGACTCACCCGCGCTGCTGGCCAATGGAGACCGACATTGCCACATGGCAGCCATCTTGCCACAGGCAGCTCGCTCATTCATAACATTATGGTGGACTATTGAAATAACCGTAGATTGCTCAATTTTCAACCACTAGAAAGATGTAGTTATGATACTGGATACTTATAATAACAATCATTAACTTTTTTTTTCAACATGTCTTGTCTCCTGTATCATAGCCATGCTAATAACGTAACCAATTTCAGCGAGTTAAGAGTATTTCTGTGCAGATCATTCACCGTACAACAGCTGTAGCAGTAGTTGTTGACTGTGGTAAGATGGCCGCCGGTGAGCTACGCTGGCGACTCCTCCTTGATCCATCTAGTATTCTATGGTTGTCACTGTCACTGAGAAGGGTCCAGCTGTGGCCGCGGCCAGTGGAGGTTGAAACTGTAGGAAGTTGTAAGAAGTTGTACTTCCAAATATGGTCAGAAGAGAGCACGCCCAACACGTGAGACGCTGACGCAAGGATATTTAAGGAGACATGGAGGTTTACAGAGAACAGACAACAAACAATATGGCGCACCGAGTCCAGGTAATTAACGTATAGAGTGGCGAAGTCACGCCATCTACTTCCGGTCCATGGGACCTTATTTCGGAAAAATAATGTGTTGAAGTCAATGGAGAGAGAAAACTTATCTTTCGATTCCGTTTGAATTGTGTCATGAATTACACATATGATGTTTGTCAATCTTAAAAAATCATTTCCATGTCAAAAAAGTCACAGTTTTTCGTAAAACTGTTGAAATATAAGACTATGAAAAATACGCCAGTAGAAATACTACAAATCCCAGAGTTGCGTAAGTGATGTCACAATAAGAGATAGCTAAGATCAGCGCCATATAGATGTAATCTATCTATATGGCGCTGGTTAAGATAAGATACGTTTACAAGATGTCTGTGTGCTTAGTACCAGGTTGTTATCATACCAGCAATGGGTCTTGCTCGTTCTTTCGCTTCCCGTCTGATGAAAGGACCAGGAGTGGCTGGATCAAGTTAGCTACCTAGCCAGTAGCTAGCACGTTAGTTAGCATTACAGCCTTGTCATTTGTATTAGCCTTAATATGAAGTAACATTAAGTAACCCAAAATGTTAAACAATAAGAGTAGTAGTTATATTTCGTGAACCCTTTGAAGAGTACTGTCACAGGTGTGATCATTCTATAATACACAATGTAAGCCCGGGGGAGAAATACCAACACTAACGCTATCATCGCCGATCTTTTGTAATTCATGCTATCTGCACAAATGGTTGACATTAAACATTAAAAAGACCAGGCAGTTCAAATAGAATCAAAGGAAGACATGCAGCTTTGCATGACATTCTTCTGGACGTGTTTCATTGGTGATAGTGAGGGTAGTCAATCGTTTTGTTGACAAGACAGTAGTGACGGCCATCTTGGTGACATGTGTTGTTCTGCGCAACCCAGTCTCACGGCATTTCGTGTTCACCAACACGATTTTTAATCTATTGATTCGTGTTCACCAACACGATTTCCTCCTTTTTTTCGTGTTGCACAGCACGATTTTAAAAGCAATGTATTTCTACTGGTAATGTGTTTCGTGCCTGCAGCACGTCTTTTTCTCCGGTCGGGTCGTGGAAGAGCGGAAGCTGTGTGGTTCATAAAAACATGTTCTTACTCAATATCAAGCCACAATTATTGCTTTTATTTTAAATCGTGTAATTTCGGACTTTTGTTGCCGTCTGTGAGCAAAATAAACGGGGCTCAGAGCCTCAGGATACTGAAATCTGTATTTTTAAATCTTTTTTTCCTTCTAATTTGTTATTCTTTTCAAAATAACACACTGTTATTTACTCACCAACAGGGGGGGCAAGGGGGGAGGGGAAGCTGCCCTCCACTGTAGAGCCTTGTCCCCCCAGCTGCCCCCCTAATTTTTGTTTCCCTAAAACTGTACTAAAACAAACCTACACTATTTCCACAAGCTTCTCAAGCAACGAAACAAGCATTACATTAGTTAAAATTGAATAATTTTAAATATCATTTTAGGCCTGTTAAAAACGCAGCTACGGCCCTGCATTGAACTGCGGAGCGGGGTTCACACAGACCGCGGCTCACAGAGCTGCAGAAAGGGAGCGAGCTGTCCCAGCACCTATGGATCAGCTTCACCTGGGAGCATTTCCCCTTCCACTAGTTTTGTTTTTACTAAGGACGAGAGCTTGAAACTAAATATTAATAAAACGCTGCCGTTTTAATCGATAGCGTTTAACAGACGGGCGCTGTTTGGGGCGTTACGTTACAAAATACTACGCAGACAGCGTTAGCTGGGAGATCGATCACTTTGCTAAACTACGCGGAAGCCTACTATTAAATCCACTTAAACTACACATCACAGCCATGAGGCCAGATCAATGAAACCAGGATACATCCTTTACCGTAAAAACTGGATCCAAACACAGCTGCCTGTGTGCGTTTGATAAATACTTTCTGATGATATGCTACTTATTAGCTAGGCTACATGGCCCTAACGTGTAAAGTTATACAAGCATTTGTACCAGTGCTTTTCACAAGTAGACTCTTGCAGGCTTGATTATAGGAGTGATTCAACAACAACAAAAAGACATATCTGAGAAGTGATTAGGACGAACAGAAAGAGGAAAAAGAAAAGAGAGTTCACTGAAGAGACCAGGAGGGTCAGAGCAGTAGGAAGAGGAGGAGATGAAGAGACCAGGAGGGTCAGAGCAGGAGGAAGAGGAGGAGATGAAGAGACCAGGAGGGTCAGAGCAGGAGGAAGAGGAGGAGATGAAGAGACCAGGAGGGTCAGAGCAGGAGGAAGAGGAGGAGATGAAGACATTAGTGAAGAAGAAGAAATATATGTGAGGAATAAAGATGAAGTATTAGAAAGAGGGCCAGAGGCAGGGATCAGGAAGCAGATGAAACTCCAGCTGGACCACATGGCATGTTCTTATTCTCCTTACATATTCCATCACAGCAACTCAATCTAGCAGCTCTTAGTATTGACAATTATTGATTGAAATGTGTTGCTGCACAGGTCACCTTTAGCTCTCTGAAGAGATGGGTGATGTCATTTGTGTACTTAATTATAACTAAGTACTTACAGTTTGCAGAATTAGAGTATTCTCTGAATCGGGTGCCTTTTGGGTCTTTATATCTTTGAAAAATGAATCCAAAATGTTTGGTCATAACATCTGGTAGTGGACTACTTACATGTTCCCACCTCAGGCACAAAATATAAATAATTACTAGGAATTTACTTGAAAACATTTAACAGGGTTGAAGTTTTTGACCAAAAGTAGGCATGAGACCTTGTCTAAATGCCTACGATGCCTAAGATATGGCACCACATGAAAGTCAAGGACATTACAAAATTGTAATATTTTGTAAAACTATTGTTTATTTTTGTAATAAACAATTATTTACTATTAATAATTCATTTAACAGAGTTGAAATGTTGAGCTTTTCAATCTTAATCTGAAAATACAAAAACTGAAGTATAGGTAAGAGAAGAAACGGACACTTTTGTGATGTAATTCCCTCAATGCAGATCACACATGGACTGACCCTCCTTGCAGATCACACATGGACTGATCCATTATTTTAATAGGAGGGTAAATGGTATGGCATGACAGGGTTGAAACAAACTGAGGGACAATATTGCAATTTCATAGATAATTCAAGTATTTTTTCAGAATTTATTTTTGATCAGTTAAAGTTGACAAGCATATGATTATATTAGCAGCAACATTTTGGGATAATTGGCTATTTTGATTTGTTTAATATTAAATTAATATGTAATAATGCTTAGTGAGCACATGCAAATATGTCTGTATAATACGAAGACAACATATTTTTTGTAATGCAAAACAACCTGTTCTATTAATTAATTGCTTTAAAATACATTTTGTAGTTTCCTTTCATTTAAAATTGTTGAAGTAAGCTTGGGGGACTCAAAGGGCACCCGATTGTTTGTCTGAACACCTTGTTTCTCTTGTGCATTAAGAACACTTGTGTTAGGGCATGAATTAACAATAAATAGGTTATATACAGTGTAAAATATCACGTACTGTCCGCCCTCCCATGCCACCCTGGCATGACCTCTTGCCCCCCCTTTGCCACCCCATGTAAAATGTTCTAGAACCGCCACTGCTCGTGTTCTTGCTTTTCTCTTTGAAAGTCATCACATAACGGCATTGTAATACACGGTTCGGCTGCATTACATATTACAGATCGGCCGTAGTTCGTTATTTATAGAGCCCTGATGAGAAGACCTTTGGAAAAACTGAAGAAATGGCGCCGAAACTGAATACTTGACGTGGATCATAAATATATCAACAATTAAACAACATCTTCAATTTCTCTTCACACAATACGTCTCCTTGCAGTATCAACACTAATTCGGCTGACTTTTACATTTGATCTAATTCATAGATAGGTTATATTTACACCATAACGGTGCACAGCTGATATAAAAGGACTTGTAGTTTTTAAAGATATTACTAATTTTCTTTGAATGTAAGAATGTAAATACTGAGTCTGAAATAGTATAGCAATATGCTGTAAAATGATGTGAAAGCATGAATAAAACTACACATCTTCAGATGTTGTACATACATAAGTGTCCTACACTAATAATACAAAGTTATTAAGGCTGTGTGTACCTTGTGTGCACCGCCTAGTGGTTAAAGCACGTTATTGAATTATTATTTGTATGTGTTATATTTGATTAGAGAAATATTAAGAGTACATACTTTCATAGGGGAAAGTAGAAGGTCTGTGATAGAAATATAGAATATATAAATATTAAGCCTGACAAAGTACTTAACGTCTAATATATTGCTTTCCTGCAATGCTATGTTGAAGCACTTGTTTTAACTGATATTATACATATGGATTATACTCTTATGTATGTAGATAGAATAAGAAATGTGCAGAATATGGTAGTTTAATGGTGGAGGTACACACATATTGATAGATGTCTTGTTGAGGAACCTGTAACCCAAGGTTTTCATTCATTGCATAACTACACCGTAGTTGTGTATATGATATGTCAATAAACCTTTGAAAATCTTGAAATCTTGAAAGGGATGTGCAAAATAGCCATAATATACAGTCTTTAATTAACTATTAGTAGAGAATAACGAGTAATGAATATACTTTATTACTCGTTTCCATTCATGTCAATTGCAGATACATGTTTGGTCTTCTCAAGCACCAACTATCAAATATCTCTCCTGATTGTTGGCACTTGACAATCACCTTACCTGGATTTTACTCAGGTGTAACTAAAGTCTGATTTAAGGGTTGTTTATATTTCACATAATTAATCAGAATCTGCAAAGTAACTCAAATAAATGTAGTGGAGTAAAAATACCAGGTTAACCTCTGAATTGTAGTGGAGTAGAATTACAAAGTAACAATGAGCTGTCATTCACCCATTTATTAATTATATGTTTTACATTTGATAACACCAATGTGTTTAATACTGGCAACTTCTAATTGTGGGAAAAAAGAAAATGTTCAGTAGAGACGTCCCATAGAACATTTTGCGAAACACAATAGCCAGCATGTGTAGTTCTGGGGGGGTGTTCGATTCCAGTTTTGGATAGTCTGGCGTGGTTTCGTTTCATTTCAAACAGCTGTTTGACACTCGGCCATCCTAAACTCAGAAATGTTGACAATCGCAATGATGCTCGAAATGTCCCTTATAGGCCTACGTCTGTTTCTGGTTATTTCATTTTGAAATTCAGTTCCTGACAGATGCCAAAAAAGCCCGAGATTATGGAATTAAACCAATAAATAAAAGCAAGGATAATTGTGTGTTATTGGTGCTCGGAATTATTTTATTCTTTTAAAATGTTTTCCGGATTTCATATAATATAAACACCAAATCCCAGCATGCATTGCGGCTAAACAATCCAATCATCTAGCTTAAACCATAGCTGAGGATCTTGGGTAATCGCTCAAAATGCCTACGTCTGTTTCCGGTTAATTTGATTTTGAAATTCAGTTCCTGACGGACACCAAAAAAGCCAGAGATTATGGAATTAAACCAATAAATACAAGCAAAGATAATTGTGTGTTATTGGTGAGTAAATAACAGTGTGTTATTTTGAAAAGAATAATAAATTAGAAGGAAAAAAAGATTTAAAAATACAGATTTCAGTATCCTGAGGCTCTGAGCCCCATTTATTTTCCTCACAGACGGCAACAAGAGTCCGAAATTATACGATTTAAAATAAAAGCAATAACTGTGGCTTGATATTGAGTAAGAACATGTTTTTATGAACCACACAGCTTCCGGTCTTCCACGACCCGACCGGAGAAAAAGACGTGCTGCAGCCTGCAGGCACGAAACACATTACCAGTAGAAATACATTGCTTTTAAAATCGTGCTGTGCAACACGAACAACGGGGGAAATCGTGTTGGTGAACACGAATCAATAGATTAAAAATCGTGTTGGTGAACACGAAATGCCATGAGACTGGGTTGTTCTGCGAGACCAGAGATGTAGTTCATTGAGCGTTTCACACAAACAAATGTGTTACTTCACAGTTTTATGACACATTTTTTTTTGACCTGCAAAATTATCTTTTAAATTCGTGGCACAATTCAAACAGGATCGAAAGATAATCTTTCTCTCTCCATTGACTTCAATACATATTTTCTTCGAAATAAGGTCCCATGGAGATCCACCGGAAGGGGAGGGACTTTGCCACTCTATTGTGGTTTTAGATATAATTACATACTATTTAGATTCCGTTTGTTTGTCGATGTGGCTGTTTAGCGCAGTGTAATT
This sequence comes from Champsocephalus esox, assembly GCA_036324585.1. NCBI lineage: Eukaryota > Metazoa > Chordata > Actinopteri > Perciformes > Channichthyidae > Champsocephalus > Champsocephalus esox. Next base: position 4,777,553 of record CM070488.1, read on the forward strand.
GTGTTTATTTTTGCTAATTTGTATTTTAAATATTAAATGTAAAGGAATGGGATACATATATATATTAGGGCCGTCAAACGATTACACATTTTAATCAGATTAATCACAGCTTAAAAATTAATTAATCATTATTAATCACCATTCGAACTATGTCCAAAATATGCCATTTCTTTTTGTTGTGGGAATGGAAAGGCTATGTATGTTTATTATAATATTTTTCTGCGTGTCAAAATGAAAGACAGCACACACACCTATCAATCATCAAACCGTGGGGTCTTAATTCATTACGTGTTGATTTCTATCAACTGGGGAGTAGCCTACTTCAGGAAAGTCGGGGGGGGGGCTAGTGGAGTACTTCGTGACCACAGAGTGTGAACGTTGTGATCAGCTGTTTTAGCACAGTTCTCCAGTGAAAGGGGGGAGTCTCCCGATTGGCGTAGTTTTGGCACAATTCCGTTGAACAGAGACTGACGTTAACAGCAGCCCTGTCTGTGCACACGGAGACCGGCTCTGTCGTACGCAAATGCGCTTTGTGACACAAGTGACGGTACGCATTTCAGATTACGCACATAACTTGCGTACCAGTTATGTGTTACCTGTACTACAGCAAAAGTATTCTCCGTCGGGACTTCCTGCAACAACACCACGCTGTTATCTTGATTCTGATTGGCCAGAAGACATTATCAAAGATGTTCTATTGAGAAGACGATCACTACGTGACAAAAGTTTTCAAAACCGTTTCTGGTCTTCGGTATTTCCAGACAAGTGGCTACTGAAATCAATCTTACTAACTGCTGTCTGTGCAATTTACTCCGCGCGAGTTGGCAGACTTTATTTTGCTTACTTTAACATCATTTTTCATGGTGGGGCTAAGCCATTTCTTGGTAGCCTATTGGTGTAGCCTACCCCAGCCATACCCTGGCGCTGCCACTGGTGGGTTGTATGGGGCGGGCCATTCTGCACATGCGTTAAATGCGTTAAATATGTTAACGCAATTAATTAAAAAAATTAATTACCGCCGTTAACGCGATAATTTTGACAGCATTAATATATATATGTCTTAGCTCTTAGCTTGACATGCTCGACGTTCAGTTAGCATATATGCTAACTGAACATGCTCGTTCAGTTCATCATCCATCATCCAGTTATTCATGCATCCCCTGATGCATGTGAATTTATGATATTACATATATGACTTCTTTATACCATCTTGTCTTATCAGTGAGATAGAACTTTGTTCTCATTACCTCACCAATAACATGAGTGAGGAAGCGCACCAAAGGCTGAACGACTTCAATGAAAGATTCCGAAGAGCTTTGGATTCCGAGGAGTTTTTAAATAGACTTTAACCTCCTGCAGGTCAATCCTGGCTGCTTACATTTGAAAATCATGTTGATTTTACTGTTGGGATCAATTTAAAAGGTTTCTGTCTTTTTTTTAAGCAGACCAGCTTGAATGGTGCCCCTCTGATTTTCCACATAATGTTCTGTTCAATAAATGAATGTCTAACTTGTTCAGGTAATTGGCAGGTGCATTCATATAGATCAGATCACCATAGTCCAGCACAGGTCAAAAGGTCACAGAGCCTTTTCCTGGCCTCAAGCGAGAAACAGGACTTGTTTCTGAAAAAGAAACCTAGCCTCACGGAACGTCCACACAGCGTGCGTTGACGCTTGGCGTGTCTGAAGCTTGGGGAGTCAACGCGACCAACAACCAATCACATGAATCTCCCGCCCCCAACATAGCAAAAAAGGAAAAGCCCGGTTCTTCTCCACTATTGCCAAAATGGATGCCGGTTTTGTAGCAAGGGTAGCACGGGCAAGTGTAGTAGCAAGGGTAGCAAGAATTGACAAAATTATTCCTACATTAATGAAAAGCAAATCCCTTTATCACTGTCATTTGCATAAAAGGTTTTACATTCACACTTTATATGATGAACATTCATGACATTAATGTATATGGTGCTATTTTATGCTACATTCCATGCTGGCTAAATATACTGTCTATGCCTGCAAGCTGTCCATTCAATGTTAAAATTGGATATATCAAATCAAGTTTTATTTATATAGCACATTTATAAACATTTATAAAGATTTTTGGTCGAGCCAAAGTGCTGTACATATAATAAAACTAGCCTACAGTAGAGACACGTTACAGCTAATACAACAGCACAGTTTGTTCAGAATATCATAATATAAAATGTGCGCGCTACTAAAGAGACGTGCTACCATGGAAACCAAACAATGGTGTAGTTGTATTAAAGTCCGAGTGGAAACAGTCCTGAGTAAATCAGATTTTGTCAGAAATCGGGAGAAATGCGGGAGAAATATGACCCCGGGAGGAAAGCGGGAGAGGGTAATGAAATCGGGAGTCCCCCGCGAAAATCGGGAGGGTTGGCAAGTATGCTACCGCTATAATTAATTTCTCCTCCATTTTTTGGAATATGAGGAAAATACCTGCGTAGTCTCTCCCAGCATACACGCGGTTTGATTGGCTAGCGCTTGTACTGGCAGATTTGCATAAACAGGATTTCATTGGCTGACGCCTCCATCGAGGCGTCAAAAGTTGAACATTGCTCAACTTTTGAAGCGAGCAACGCCAGCAACGCCAGCAACGCCAGCAACGCTCCACGTCGCTTCCCAAAATGCAGTTTGGCTATTCAAAGTGAATGGGCAGAAGCGCTGGAAGCTTCAACGCACGCCGCTGTGTGGACGGGCCGTGCGTTGACGCTTGCCGGCGGGCGTGTCTGACACTCGACCAACAACCAATCACATGAATCTCCCTCCCCTGACACACAAGCAGCGGGTTGATTGGCTAGAGCTTGTACTGGCATATGATTCGATTGGCTGACGCTTCTGTCGAGGCGTCAAAAGTTGAACATTGCTCAACTTTTGCAGCGAGCCACGCCAGCAACGCTCCCCGTCGCTTCCCACGATGCAGTTCAGCTAAAAGTGACCTCACCCCATTCAAAGTGAATGGGCAGAAGCGTTGGAAGCTTCAACGCACGCCGCTGTGTGGACGGGCCGTTACCCTCAGCTTTCTAAGCAGATTATTGCCCTGAGGTTTAAAAGAGAGACAATCATCAAGCCAGATGCCAAGGTATTTACAACAGACAACCACTTCAAGTACTTTTCCTTTATGTTATTGTTATTTGGTTTTTATTCGTGCTTTTGTCGTTTTGAAGGAAATTAAAATACTGTATTGAGTTGGTTTCTTCTGTTTTGGAAGCCTATATATTTTTGTTCTTCATATCCCATGGTAAAACGGTGTTCAAGCAGCAGATAAAGAAGCTTAGTTTGATGTCTTCGACTGCTAGATGTATTAAGATGGTTTGTTCACAATTTACACATAAAACCTAAATGTTCATCTGTTTATTGTTCTTCTTCCTTTATATTCAAGCATGTTGATTGTCTATTGGCTATATCTTGACATTATGTTAATTTGATCATACTTTCCATACATTTATTTTAATTGATGCGATTCCTTCAAAGGTTTTGTAATAGACCCCTTGTACTCTTCATTTATAAAGTAATAATAATACATGTGAATGATTGAGCTCATTAGTGGCCTGACTGGCCCTCCTAAATTGGTCCTTAATGACCCCATGATGTGATTATGTATATCTTAAAACCTTTAACAACTATATTTAGATGTTCACAAATATTTACATTTATGTATAAATACATGTGTAGCAGTTAGACAAAGACAAACATAATTAATAGATTATCTCATTAATACCTATTTTATATATTTTTTTAAAGTTTACTAAACCACCGTTTTGTTGACAAAATGATTTGGGTTGAAAGTTATACTGTTGTGTCTCAAACGGATAGACTAGGTTATTAATTTGTTTGCCTAATAGTTGCTTAAAATGCTACAATAACATTTGCAATTCTTTTTTAATCTGACATGTACGTCTCTCAGCCACGTAGTGTCGTGTCAGGTGGGCATGTCGTGTAGGGGGCGTGTCGTGTATTGTCGTGGCCGCAGCTAGGCCCTTTCTCATTTCTCTGACTCCCCTCCTCGATTCCCCTCCTCGACTCCTATCCTCGATACTAGTGCCGCCCGCAGGAGATGCGAGCGGAGGACTGAGGAGGGGAACCGAGGAGAGATGAGGGGAAGCAGCAGGCGGTTAGAGAAATGAGAACTCCTCTCCTCTGAGCGGTCATTTTAAAGAGACGTCCATTAATGATGACAGGAGGCACAGCAGCACTCTGTCTGATGGACAGATGTGTTCATGACCACTTATATATTTACTTTGATTCATTCACAGTGCGGTATAATGAGACAATAACAGGCTACAGATGTGGACACACACACACACACATATATATACATATATATATTTATATATGTATATATTTATATAAATATAATATAAATACAATTTCAAAATCAAACAGAGCACTCTCATAATAACGTAACACTATCAGAGACTGGATATCCCCCCCCCTCTCTCTGGTCGCTGCAATGAGGAAAATAAATTACGGGACAAAAGTTGTATTTACAAGTATTACAAGTAAGCAGAGGACACCCAACCAACTGAGACCTGTCTGTCAGCTGCATCTACGCACACACTGTACCACACACACCTACACCACACACACGCACATACAGTTCCTAAAACAGGCTACAGCCGTTGTGTATTTTATTATGTGAAGCACTAATGGTTTTTGAAAAATATCGACTCTTTGTAGATATCTACTAAACTAAAGCAAATAAAAAGAGTAGGCCTGTTATACTGAGTGTATATATTATACACACTGCTCTGCTTTCTGCACGGACCTCACAGCTGTTCTCACTGGAAACATCGCGTCGCGATGAAAGCAGTTTATAAAATAATATCCAGGGGATGCATGCAGAGCTGTCATTGGCTGAGATAAGTCCAGCCGTGCATCACGACTCTTTGAAACATCTCTGTTCCCGGAAATGCATCCGCGGAGGAGCCGTGGAGGACCCATCAGTGTATCCTCGGTTATAGCTCCTCTGGAGAGCCTCCTCGACGCTCGATTCTCGGTCCTCGAAGTGCCTTTAGAGAAATGAGATGTCCTTCAACATGGCACACTGAAATTCATTTCCGGGTCATTACTATGGGCATTACTATGGGCTCAGAAGCACACAGAAGGATTCACACTTGTATTTCATGATCCGCAAAAGTATTCAAACTTGTATTTCCGGATCCACACTTGTGTTTTTCAATGCACACACAAATGTGTTCCGTTTCATATACATGTAAATAAAATCCAATTACAGAAAAAAGTTTTACAGATGTATTTTTGATCCTCACATATTTGTTTTCCGTTTAAAACCTCTGCACCTGCAAACACAAACCGCCTTCTGTACACGGATCGCTGTGCATTCGTGTGTGGGTTTTTTGAGACTCCCCTGACGGTCAGCCGATTCGTACTTGTAATTGTTTCTATTGTCTCCTCCATTCTAAGCCAATCACATGAGCGCGCCCCCACGAGGGTATGATTTCTTGCGTTCATGACGTAGCGCTTCATGTACGCATTTTGTGCAGTCCGGTCAGCTCGCTAAACAGAGGGCGGCACATCAGGTGATTATGCAGAGCAGCGTGTCTCCGTCAGACTCAGCAGCTGATCTGATCTCTCTCTTGCGTCCGGTTACACTTCACTCGCATTTATGTCCATATCGATCAGATCCAGCTCTCCTGATCGGCCTTTATAGAGAGCACCGATCAAACTATTAAGAGTGAATATCGGCCGATAATGACCAGCGGGGCTCCCCCCCCGTTAACAGGTCACTGTCTAGCACTGGCTTCGTAGTGCACTGATCGATTAGTGTTACGACCCGCCTCCCTACTCAATAGTAGTGGCTCGTGAGGCAGTCTGCAACATAAAACAAAAGTACACAACACGTAGGCACTAAACTGTGATCGTACATTTATTGCCACAATCATAAAACATATACTGGAGGACAGGTAAAACAAACAAAAAGACGGAGGGGACTTGGGCCAACTACACCACGGGCCGTAGGATCCAGAGCCTTCCTCCGCTACCCAAAATCACACAGAACCTAACTGGAGAAATAAAGCCGCGAAAACCTAATACTAACAAGTCCTCCAGGAAACACAACAAAAAGGCAAAAGAGCTCTGACACAGCAGAGACAACCGGAGTAGTGATCGGCCTCCTCCTTCTCCTTCAGTCTCCTCTTTTATGCTTGGCTGATTGGCAACTGGGAACACCTGCGCCAAGCTCGGCTGAGTGGCAACTGGGAACACCTGGGGAAGGCGGAGCCAGCTGTACCTGCACAGCAGAAAGAGCAAAGAGGACAACAAAAGGGGGGGGAGTACGTAACAATTAGGCTAAGCTAACCTGTAGCTGCTCCCTCCACACTCACAACAACTTCATACAGACATAAATAAAGCAGCTGTATTCGCCACACAGGAAACACACATTTAAAACGGTTTTGCCTGCCGTGTTTGTGTACACAAGCATTCATCAATGGATCGGAAAGTGGCGCTGTACCTTAATAATATAAAGACTTGTATTTGCGTGCATTTCCTGTTCGGAACGTGGCGCTGTACTGAGAGTGGAGGTGTCCTGACATTAGCGCCTGCAGGCAGGCTCCATGGACCTGTCAGCTCCGGACTGCGCAAAATGAAGCGCTACGTCATGAACGCAAGAAATCTACCCTCGTGGGGTCGCGCTCATGTGATTGGCTTAGAATTGAGGAGACATCTGATTGGCTATAGATAGAAATAATTACAAGTACGAATCGGCTGACAATCAGGGGAGTCTCAAAAAACCCACACACGAATGCACAGCGATCCGTGCACAGAAAGCGGTTTGTGTTTGCAGGTTCAGAGGTTTTAAATGGAAAACAAATATGTGAGGATCAAAAATACATATGTAAAACTTTTTTCTGTATTTGGATTTTATTTACATGTATATGAAACATTGAAGCATTGAAAAACACAAGTGTGGATCCGGAAATACAAGTTTGAATCCTTTTGCGGATCATGAAATACAAGTGTGAATCCTTTTGTGCGCATGTGTGTATTATGAGACTGTTCTGAGCCCATACATTACCGGAGGACCGAGGAGTCGAGGAGGGGGATTTGATGAAATGAGAAAGGGCCCATATTGCTGACACGTATATATAAACACTAGATGACACACCCGCGCTGCTGGCCAATGGAGACTGACGTTGCCACATGGCGGCCATCTTGCCACAGGCAGCTCGCTCATTCACAACATTATGTCTCTGGTGCACTATTGAAATAACAGTAGATTGCTCAATTTTCAACCAATTTTCAAACGGTTTTGTTCGTTATAAACATCAAAGATGTAGTTATGATACTGCATACTTTTCAACATGTCTTGTTGTCTCCTGTATCATAGCCATGCTAATAACGTTTATAATAAACCAATTTCAGCGAGTTAAGAGTATTTTTGTGCAGATCACTCACCTTACAACAGCTGTAGCAGTAGTTGTTGACTGTGGCAAGATGGCCGCCGGTTAGCTATGCTGGCGACTCCCCCTTGAGCCATCTAGTGTTTATATACTGTATAGGCTTGTTTGAGACAAGCGAGACCTACGCAGACCTGCGCAATTACGATCAACGTCTTGCTAGTGCGTTGCATGACGGTTAGTCATTTTGTCCGACTTGCTCTGGAGGCTCGCCCACATGAGACGTTGAAATCTCGCGGGACAAAGACGCCCGCAGCCTTGGGAGCGATACGCGGCGCAAATGGTTGATTATATGCAGGGTTGGGTTGTAACGGAATACATGTAACGGCGTTACGTAATCAGAATACAAAAATCAAGTAACTGTATTCAGCTCGCGTTACATTTGAAAAACGAGTAATCTGATTACAGTTACTTTCGTAAACCTGAAGTGAATACATTTTGGATTACTGAGATGTCATGAAGTGAATGAGGTTTTCCTTCTATAAAACAGCTGTGGGCAGCATATACTGTGAGTGTCACGGACATGAATTCATGGATCAAGGCAGACTGGTGCACACACTCTCCTGTTTTGCCAATCCGGTGCTTAAACTATAGCGCTACACCCCTGGCCGAAATGTCCTTAAAATGAAGTCAGAGTTCGACATTTGAATTAATGTCCTGCCAACACTGGCAGCACAGAAGGCGACACGCCCGTTCTAAGCCGTGTCCTTCACTCCTCACATCCCAAGCTGCATCCCCAACAAGTGTATTATGTTGTTAAATCGTTTCAAATGTGATGTTTCAGTTGTGCTCTTGATAAGCCATTAAAACAGTAAAAACACGTTCAGTTTCCTTTTGCTTTTTGTGTCTCCTGTTCACCAAAACATCCATTTTAGATGGAAAAAGAAAGTAATCCAAAAGTAATCTAAAAGTAATCTGATTACTTTTTTAAGACACGTAACTGTAACTGTATTCGGATTACTTTCAGAGCCATGTAATCAGTAATCAGTAACTGATTACATTTACAAAGTAACCCTTCCAACCCTGATTATATGTTTAAAATATGATGCCATTTATAACTGTTTAAGTTCTAGAATTACAATTAATACATTAAAAAGCTTACGGTAAATATAACAAGGTAATTCAATTCATGTTAAAGCTGTGTTGATTTATATACATTGTGCATATTTGTGTATGTAGAAATGATCATAGAATTGATTATATTTTGTCTTGTTTATTTGAGTTTCACACTATCTTTATACCATTAAACCTGTGGGCAAAGGATTCACGTCTTCAGAGTCTTGGTGTACGGAGAGAGTTTATCTGGCTGTTACGCTATATACACTACATATACCGGGGACAGCACAATATGTATATATATATATATATATATTAGGGCTGTCAGTCGATTAAAATAATTAATCACGATTAATCGCATGATTGTCCATACAGGGATGTAAACTTGTCACCTATCGGCGAAATTCGCCGTTTTGAATCCAAAATAGGTCGTTTGTTGTATGATTCATGTAGATCTGCAATACAAATATTTTTGGGGTATGGGGGGGGTCTGTGACCCGGAGTAATCTGCGGCCGCGAGCTGTTATGTGCCATCATGATACGCAGGTGTTCTTTTTTTATATTATAATGAAGCGCGAGCTGTGTGCTCGAGTCTTCCTGCCTGTCGGCTCTGCTCATGGATGTATAATGAGGCTCTGCTGCTCCGCGAAGATGGTCTAGCTTCAGCAGCTATATTACCTACGGGTGCGTTCGTTAATATTAACTGTGTGGTCCGGAGTCACTGTGGCACAGACTTGACCGCTGGTGAACAGCTGTTAGAACGGGGCGTTCAGGTGTTCAGAGCAGAGCTCCCTGTCGGAGCGGCAGAGCGTGATGTGCACTGAAAAATGTTTCTGTCGAAATATTATTTAAGGAATCGTTGAGCTAGCTAACTAGCATACATTGTCACTATCTGCTAACGTTGGCTTTAGCCTTCGTTTTCTAATAGTTTTTGTTTTTTTCATAGGCTATAAACGGAGGTGGTATAAGTATAGATATTGTACTTGAGTAAAAGTAGAAGCACTCAGATCTTGTTCTAGAGTAAAAGTAGAAGTACTCAGATCTTGCACTTGAGTAAAAGTAGAAGTACTCAGGTCTTGTACTTGAGTAAAAGTAGAAGTACCAGAGTGTAGGAATACTATGTTACAGTAAAAGTACTGCATTCAAAATGTTACTCAAGTAAAAGTATATAAGTATTCTCATCAACATATAGTGAAAGTAGCGACAGTAAAAGTAGTCGTTGTGCAGATTGGTCCATTTCAGAATAATATATATGATATGTTTTATAATGATTGATCATGAAAGTGTTCTCAAAGCTGGTGAAGGTGCAGCTAGTCTGAATGGCTTTGTAGACTGCAGGGAAGCTGGTGGATTTACTCCAGGTGGAACTCAAGTCTGATTTAACACTTGACTATATTTCACATCATTCATCCAGATCTGTGAAGTAACTAAAGGTATTACATAAATGTAGTGGAGTAAAAGTACACCATGTACCTCTGAACTGTAGTGGAGTAGAAGAACAAAGTAGCAAAACATTTAAATACTTAAATAAAGTACAAGTATCTCAAAATTGTACCCAAGTATAGTACTTGTTGACTTTATGAACTTAGTTACTTTACACCAGTGGCTATACAGATAGAAAGACTAAGCCTTGAACAGAGGCATGAAAATACATTTTCAAAATGCTCAACAGTGCTGCCAAAATTAAAAACTGACTGCTACACAATTAAAATAAATGCTTTTATATATTTCTATTAGATGTGACTCTTTAGCGTTTCTGTTATTATTACCACTGCTGCTTTAGTTGTTCTGACTGCTAACATCCTCTGTTATTCCTCATTTTAAAGCCGATATTCCGTGGGGTCGGGGGCTCGGATCCTTGTCAGCTTTTTCAGACCTGATGAGTTTGCATCCCTCCCATAGTTAATCATGATTAATCGCAAATTAATCGCACATTTTTGATCTGTTCTAAACGTATCTTAGAGGAATATTTTTCAAATGTTTAACACTCTTATCAACATATGAGTGGACAAATATGCTTTATGCAAATGTGTGTGTGTGTGTGTGTGTGTGTGTGTGTGTGCGTGTGTGTGCATGTGCGTGCGTATGCGTGCGTGTGCGTGCGTGTGATGGAGGCATATGCTCGAACGGGAGCTGCCTGGAAGTTGCAATCATGTTGCATACATTATCCGTGCTGAGTGTGCTGACTTTTCGTACAATGTCCCACTGTCTGGCTTCCTGCATGAAGTCAAGTGCTCGGCGCAGTTGTCGGCGAAATGTCGCTTCTCTGTTTTCATTGAAACAGCTCCTTATATCCGTTAGCGCAGCTAGCTAGCACCAGATGTTAACAACAACAATACACGTAAGGTCTCTCTCTCGCTCGCTCGGGCCACACATACACACACCCTCCCGGTCCTCCCGATGGCCAGTCGGTGCCTGCCGGTGAGCGTGGAAGTGTGGTCTGCTGCAAGCGGGCGGCAGGAGCGGGGCTGTCAGCATCAGCTTGTAGATGGTAAACTCGATGCGCTCTGAAACTACGGGGAGGCCGAGGACAAAAAATACACATGCGTTAATCGCGTTAAAAATAATTAGTGGCGTTGATTTTTTTTGTATTAACGCCTTAACTTGACAGCCCTAATATATATATATATATATAAATAGAGTGCAATAAGCTTCTCAGTGTAATACTGTAAGAAGCTACAGGGACGTTAATCTAACGTTGGTAATATTAACTTTATTTAATACAACATTTATGGTACAAGATTTATATCATGCAGCCCATGTAGTGTAATATTTTACAAATGATGAATTACAGCAAACATGTGCAATATATCCATTATTACAGCTCCGTGGGCTGGCAGTAAGGCGACATGGTCCGTTCTTATTGTGCATCCATAGGCGCGTTCACACCGCAGTACTTTTCCTACTTTAGTTCCGATATAGTTCCGAAATGTTGCGTTCACACCAAAAAGAGCCGGAACTAAAATTAGTTCATGAGAACCTTTTCACCCCCTTTTTCGTGGGAGAAAAAGGTTCCTATTTCTGATTGGCTGGGCGGATTGCAAATCACCCCCCGTAAAACTCCCAAAAAAGTTTTGTGAAGCCGCCATTTTATTATCCTCGTATTAGCATTATTAGCATTAGCATTAGCCCAGCGCAGAAACGCAGAGAGACTAACTTATGGCAACACAAAATAAAACATGGGAGCGGTGGAGATGAGGAGGTGTCGGCGTTCTGGCGATTTACTCGGAAGGCTTCAGTAGAAGCTGCTGGGACTCCCAGCAGCTTCTACTGAAGCCAGTCCCCAACTCCGGGGACTTCCGGTCGGGGACTTTGGGCGGCAGTATACGCCGTGAAGTGGTTTGCGGCCTGCCAGTAAACCCAAAGCAGAAGAAGAAGAAGTGACGTCAGCGGCTTCATTTGCCTAATCCTCCCCCAGGGACTTTTTCCGGTGTGAACGTGATCTGTACTTAGTTCATGAGAACTGAAGAGTTCTCATGAACTCAGTTCTCATGAACCTTTGTGGGAAAAGTACTGCGGTGTGAATGCGCCTCGTGGGTAAAGATAAACGCATGTAGTGCTGAACACGTAACATGAACGTGCCGGGCGGCGTGGTCCCGTGGGTTAGATGCGCGTTCATAATGCAGAGGGAAATAACTCTCAGAATAACGTTATTAGCACATTTTACAACTTGAGGACCGAATGTTTTTAATAAGGGCTATACAAGTGTTCATACTGGGTTGTTTATTTAGTTTAAAAAAAATTATCCAACAATTTACAGACCACTCTTTCTCAATGTAAGTCAATGAGAAAAAGTGTTTCCGGGCCTGGCAACCAAACTGAAGTGTAGTACCGCCGTTTGGCCACCACGAATATTTTCATCTGAGTCCCGTGCACTTCCTGGGGGCTTGGTGTCGGGGGGGAGTGTTGGCGCCGTCTGAAATCCACCACCATCATTAGAGATGAGGACAACAATGGCGGAGTCGTCAGAGAACTTCTGCAGGTGAGAGGTCGCAGTATTGTGGGTGAAGTCTGCAGTGTACAGGGTGAAGAGAAACTATATAAACTGCATTTATTAACTGCTTTTGCAGTCTTTGAATGCCTCAAAGCGCTTAGATGACAGGTCAGCATTCACACACATTCATACAGCGGCAGATACGGCTTTAAAAATGAACCTGCTCATGAGAACTGACCTCCACACACACTCACGCACTGTTGCCATGCCGTAGGGAGATATTGGGGTTAAGTATGTTGCCCGAGGACAAATAATGTGACCTCAGGGGCTGGAGAGTTCATCCAGAACCTTCCAGTGAGACCACCACCATCTACTGAACTCTACTGAGTCTTTACACCTGCAACCCACAGCTGCTGGACTCCAGGATCCTCCCCCTCCTGCCTGGGGAATGTGGCCCTGAGACTGAGCAAGGCCTCTCCCTCCTCCTCACCGTCCTCCTGCTGTTGTACTCTGCAGCTCCCAGGTGTGAGCGAGTGTAACCGTGTGAATGTGAATCAGAATGTTGTTGAGAAACACGCACACGCTCGGATAAGCTTCCCGGCATGAATAAAAAAACTAAAGAGGGAGAAAGAAAAAACCTTAGGTGAGAGTCCCAGGAGACATATCTGACTAGATTTCCTTGTCAAACCCCGGGGAATCCAAACCTGCTTCTTTTTGCCGCTGTATCTTCTTAAAATGTTCAACACATCCCCAGCAAGTCCTGAATCCTGCTGCTCCACTTTAAATTAGTTGGCACATCAGCGGTCGAAGCACCAAAGAGAAGCCAAGTGAAGGTGGCGTCTGTAAACACTGTTACATAACATGTATGCGTCTTAATTGGCCGGTGGAACAACAGACTCCATTTCTCCCCGTGTCTCCATGTCAGACGGCTGGCCGGAGACGGACAGAAATTCTCAGAAAGGCTTATGTAACTCGTCGTTGTGTAATTGCCTCTCGGCATCCGTTCGGCCTGTAATTGGATGTTGGTTTCCTTCAGAGTCGTTGCATCACCTCTGCTTGTCCACAGCAGCGTGTCACAACAACCCCCCCCCCTCCCCCAATAATCCCAATGCAGACTCCTCTAACAAAGCCGAAACAAAGGATGTTCTTTACTGTTCTATCTGGAAGCATTTGGCAGTAAAATGATACTGCTGTACTGTAAACATACATATTATTTGTATGAGATAGAGGCAGTGTTGGTTTGTGTGCACAATTATTAGGCAAGTGAGTATTTTCACCATATCATCATTTTTATGCATATTTTCCAAATCCAAGCATATTAGGGAATGTGTATTTGTGTAATGGTGGAGGGTATGTCCTGAGGAGATCAAGACCCTATATCAATGTGTGCATGATCATTAGACAGCTCCTTTTCCTCAGGCGAAATGGGCCAAAAAACTGATTTAACTAACTCTGAAAGTCAAATATTTTATTCAAGTATTTCAGAGAGATGCAGCACTCTTGAAATAATAGTTAACACAGGGGTTGCAAGAAATGTGTTGAGAAAAAAAGACGCAAATTAAGTGCCAAAGATTTGAGAAGAATCAAATGTGAAGCGACCAGGAACCCATTATTCAGAAGTGCTGTCATATTCCAGAACCGCAACCTGCCTGGAGGGCCCAGAAGTACCAGGTGTTCAGACACATGGCCGATCTGAGGAACACATGAGGTGAAAATCAAGACTGGTCCAAGAAATGTCTGAAGACAGATCTATTAAAGGTGTTATGGACTGATGAGAGAGACTCTTGACGGACCAGATGGATGGATCAGTACCGGGCACAGAGCTCCACCTCGACTCAGACACCAGCAAGGTGGAGGTGGGGGTCTGGTATGAGCTAGTATTATTGACGAGGATCTAGTTGGACCTTTTCAGGTTTGAAGATGGGCTCAAAAATCAACTCCAGAACCTACTGCGAGTTTTAATAAGACACTTTCTTCCATCAGTGGAACAGGAACAAGTCTGCATCTTTCATGAAGACCATGATGAAGGACAATGCTCCATTGAATGCATCGAAGTACTGTAGGTGTGGCTAAAGGCCTTAAAGATGAAATAAGGACATGGCCCCCTTCTCGTCTGACCTAAACCCTTTTGAGAAGTTGTGGGGCCTTCTTAACAGGGAGATTTACGGTGAAGGGAGACAGTACACCGTCCTTTTTCCTTTAGTTGCATAATAATTCTGCACACTAATAGTTGCCTAATAATTCTACACACATAGATATTCTCCTAAGAATGCCAAAACCTCACTTTTATATTCTTATATATTCAGGTTTGAGGTTTATTAACATTTGGGATTGACCGGGAGCACTGTAGTTGTTTAATAATTAAATGAATCCTCAAAAATATAACTTGCCTACATTTGTTCACTCAGTGTAGAAGTAAACATATTATCGAATTAAAATACTAAACGATATTACTTAAGTTGAAGTACAAAAGTATCAGCATCAAAATGTACTTAAAGTACAAACGTTAGAGTTCTCATTTTGCACAATGGCTCATTACAAAATAATATGAAATACAGAAGTATAATCTGATAAATGATCTTAACGTATCAAAAGTTAAAGTACTAGTGTAGCGAGATTTTTTTTTCAACCCAACTCCTCACCGCGTGTTGTTTTGACGAGTCCTGCTTGAAATCATAACAGGGAGGGAATTAGAAGACACCAGGATACCAGTTAAACAATAATCCGTTTTAATTAAACAAAGTAGAAATAATGCAATACGATATACAATAATACATTACTATACAATTCAAAGAATCATATAAGCAATGTGTGGAGTACTCCCGCCCTTATTCACGCACTGCGGACATCCTATCGTCTTGTCAGCGCATGAAGAGAGACCCAACAACCAGAAAACATTTCCCTAATACAAAGAAGGGGTGGCGTTTCATTGGGGAGATCCCAAAACGCTATCTCATAGGGAAATCAGCGTCTGGCAGCTTTGAAAGCCACAGGAAGGCCTGCATGCTGCACCTCATTAAAATCAGGGGAAATATCCCTCCCCACCTGCAAAGCCTATAGATGGTTTCACCCAGAAAACATTCTCTGGGATAATCTTTACACTCAAAACAGAAATCACCATTAATTCTGCATCTTCCTTCTTCACAAATAGCTCAAAACACTCTTTTGATAAACAGGTAAACAGTCAAAGAAAAAACTATTGTGCTCATCTATTTTTAAGAAAAAGGGAACATTGTTTCAGGAATCTATAAAAAACCTCTCTATATTTGAGAGGAAAAATGTACCTTTTGTTCCTTCAACTATTAACACACAGGAATGTATAAACTCACACATATACCATTAAAGATATGTAGACTTCCTTAAACATGGCCTGCCAGAGATCTCAAACAGAATATACTCTCTCCACCAAAGGCCCTGTCCTGCATATCTTCACCTCCCCCACAGTAATAAAACCACTAAGTTTACAGCCCTTTGTCTACCGCCATTTTAGTCCTCACATAGACGAAAGGATAAAACAGAGAAATCACTATAAAACACAAACACAGGTATTGTTTGAACAGTATTCACTTAACTGCTACTATTGAAACTCAAAGGACCTCTTTTAGTGTCTGGAAATTGCAACAAGACTTTGCCATTTTAAATGTAACACACTTCGTTGGTACAATATCTCACATCAATTTCCACACTAGTTATGCAGAATGGATCTTTTCACAGTATATACAAATATAATATATATATATATATATATATATATTCAATCAATCAATCAATGTTTATTTATATAGCCCAATATCACAAATGTTACATTTGTCTCAGTGGTCTTCACAGTGTGTACAGAATATCAGTATGACAATACGACACCCTCTGTCCTTAGACCCTCACATCGTACAAGGAAAAACTTCCAAAGAAAACCCAGTTTAAAAGGGAAAAATGGGAGAAACCTCAGGGAGAGCAACAGAGGAGGGATCCCTCTCCCAGGACGGACAGACGTGCAATAGATGCCGTGTGTAAATTGAAAAGATAATACATTTGCAACATAGGTAGTCCAAATGTTTGGAAATGCATGTGTGTATAATAGGAAGATGAATCCACGAGGATATCCATCCAGGACCTATGATCCAGGACCACAGCCACGACTCAAGATCCAGCGCTCGCGATCCAGGACACAGGACCGCAGGATCATCCATGACTCCGGATCCCAGCATATATAGACCCCAAAAAGAAAGACATTTGGGGAAGCTGGGTTAATCGGAACATGAGAGTACACGGGTATAGACAGAGAGAAGGAAGAAGTAAGATGTCCCCCGACAAACTAAGCCTATATCAGCAAAACTAGGGGCTGAATCTAATCAGCCCTAACTATAAGCTTTATCAAAAAGGAAGGTCTTAAGCGCACTCTTAAAAACGGATAGGGTGTCTGCCGCCCGAACACAAACTGGAAGCTGATTCCACAAATGTGGAGCTTGATAAGAAAAGGCTCTGGCTCCCATTGTACTTTTAGAGACTCGAGGTACAACCAACAACCCTGCATTCTTGGAACGCAATGCCCTAGTAGGACAGTAGGGTATAATGAGTTATTTAAGGTAAGATGGCGCCTGCCCATTAAGGGCTTTGTAGGCGAGAAGAAGAATTTTAAATTCTATCCTGTGTTCTATAGGGAGCCAGTGTAAGGCAGCCAGAACAGGAGTAATGTGGTCCCTTTTCCTAACTCTGCTTAGTACACGAGCCGCAGCATTTTGAATCAGCTGAAGCGACTTGATTGACTTCTTGGTACTCCCTGATAGTAAAGAGTTACAATAATCCAGCCTAGAAGTAACAAATGCATGGACTAGTTTCTCTGCATCGTTTTGAGGCAAGATATGCCTGATTTTTGCAATGTTACGTAGATGGAAGTAGGCGGTCCTTGAAATTGATTTTATGTGGGCGTTAAAGGATAAATCCTGATCAAATATAACATCAAGATTCCTTACAGTCTCACTGGAGGCCAAATTAATGCCATCCATAGTTAGTATATCTTTAGATAATTTGTTTCGTAGATTCTTCGGGCCAAGTACAATAACTTCAGTTTTGGTCGTGTTTAACATCAAAAAGTTTAAGGTCATCCACGTTTTTAAGTCCTTAAGGCAGTCTTGAATTTTATTTAGATGATTAATTTCATCAGGCTTAATTGATAAATAGTTAGTATCATCCGCATAACAATGAAAGTTTACAGAATGATTCCTTATAATATTAACGGAAGCATATATAATGTGAACAAAATAGGTCCGAGCACTGAGCCCTGTGGCACTCCATGGCTAACTTTGGTTTGCGTGGAAGATTCATCGTTGACGCGTACAAACTGAGAGCGTTCAGATAGATAGGACCTAAACCAGCCTAAAGCAGTTCCCTGTTTGCCAACCAAGTGCTCTAGTCTTTGCAATAGGATATCATGGTCGATAGTATCAAATGCAGCACTGAGATCGAGCAAAACAAGAATAGAGACAAGTCCCTTGTCTGAGGCTATTAGAATATCATTTGTGACTTTAACCAGAGCTGTCTCTGTGCTATGATGTGTTCTAAAGCCAGACTGAAAATCTTCAAATAAATCATTGTTTTTTAAGTAATCACACAACTGTTTTGCGACCGCTTTCTCAAGAATTTTTGAGAGGAACGGAAGATTAGAAATAGGTCTATAGTTGGCTAAAACCTCTGGATCGAGGTTGTGCTTTTTAAGAAGCGGTTTTATCACTGCTACTTTGAATGATTGTGGAACATAGCCTGATAATAAAGACATATTCATAATATTTAATAAAGAAGTGCTAATTAATGGAAAAACTTCCTTCAACAGCTTAGTTGGAATTGGGTCTAACATGCACGTTGATGGTTTAGAAGAGAGAATCATTGAATGTAATTGTTCAAGGTTAATGGCTGAAAAGCATTCTAGTTTACTATCTAGTGTAATATTAGAACTTACGATTCCGGGAGCTGTTGATAACACTATACTGGTCGAAGGCAAGAGGTCATTAATTTTGTTTCTAAGAGTAACAATTTTATCGTTAAAAAAGCACATAAAATCATTACTACTGAGTGCTATGGGAATAGAAGGCTCAATGGAGCTGTGGCTCTCTGTCAGCCTGGCTACAGTGCTGAAAAGAAATCTTGCATTATTCTTATTCTCATCTATTAATGAAGAGTAGTATGCTGCTCTCGCTTTACGCAGTGCTTTCTTATATTCATTGAGAGTAATATGCCAAATTAAACGAGATTCTTCAAGTTTAGTGGAACGCCATATCCTTTCAAGTTGTCTAGACTTTTGCTTTATTTTGCGGGTTTCAGCATTATGCCATGGAGCTAATCTATGTTGCTTTATTTTCTTCTTTTTCAAGGGAGCAACAGAGTCTAATTTTATTCGCAGCACATCTATAGCACTATCAACAACATGATCAATTTGGGGTGGTGTACATTTTGTATAAGTTTCCTCCCTTACATGCAGACATGCTATCGAGTTAAGTATTGGTGGAATCTCTTCCTTAAATGTGGCTATAGCACTAACGGATAGGTTTCTGCTGCAAGAGCTTTTGACTAATGCTTTGTAGTCTAGTAACAGTACTTCAAAAGTTACTAAGAAATGGTCGGATAAAGCAGGATTATGCGGTTCGACTAATAGTTGCTCAATTTCAATACCATAAGTCAGAACAAGGTCGAGAGTGTGATTATAACAGTGGGTTGGTTTATTTACACTCTGACAGAAACCAACAGAATCTAATATAGAGTTAAATGCAACAGTAAGGCTATTTTTATCATCGTCAACATGAATATTAAAGTCACCTACGATAATTACTTTGTCTGTTTTAAGAACCAAAGTTGATAAAAACTCAGAATTCTGATAAGAATTCTGAATAAGGACCTGGTGCACGATACACTGTAACAAATAAGATTGGCTGCAAAGTTTTCCAGGTTGGATGCGTAAGACTAAAAACGAGGCTTTCAAAAGAGGTATAATTACATTTTGGTTTAGTATTGATAAGTAAACTTGAGTCAAAGATTGCTGCAACTCCACCTCCTCGGCCCGTGCCTCGAGCAATATGAGTGTTGACATGGCTGGGTGGAGTGGCCTCATTTATGCTGACATATTCTTCATGTCTCAACCAAGTTTCAGTGAGACAGCATATATCAATATTATAATCTGATATTAAATCATTTACCAATATTGCTTTAGATGCTAGAGATCTTATGTTTAAGAGACCACATTTAATCTTCCTGTTTTGTTGCACTGTAGTAGTTGTTACATTTACTTTTATTAGGTTATTATGTATGACAGCTCTATTAGGTTTTACCTTAAATTGTCCTTGGGCAGACACACACACCGCTAATATTGGGTATTTTATTGGGTTCGGGATTCCTATGGGTGACTGCCTAGGAGAGAGCGCAGAGAAGCGTGTAAGACTGCGACTCTGCCTCCTGGTCTCAACTCCAGTTTGTCATGGATTACGTCCACAAAGCCCTGAAATGTTTGCCGAAATGAGATCTGCACCTTTCAAAGGTGGGTGAATGCCGTCTCTCTTTATCAGACCAGGTTTTCCCCAGAAGGCTGTCCAATTATTTACGAAGCCCACATTGTTTGCTGGGCACCACCAAGACAACCAGCGCTGAAATGATGACATGCGGCTATACATGTCATCATTGATCAGATTGGGGAGGGGACCAGAGAAGATTACGGTGTCCGACATTGTTTTAGCATAACTACACACCGACTCCACATTAAGTTTGGTGCATTCTGATTGGCGTAAACGAACATCATTACCACCGACGTGAATAACAATCCTACCGTATTTGTGTTTATTTTTAGCCAGCAGTTTAAGATGCGCCTCAACGTCGCCCGCTCTGGCCCCCGGAATGCATGTGACTGTGGAGGCTTCGGTCTCTAAATTCACGTGTCTCATAATAGAGCTACCAATAACCAGAGTTGGCTTCTCAGCGGGTGTCTCGCTGAGTGGGGAATATCTGTTAGATACGTGAACGGGTTGGTGGGGACCTGCGGGTTTCGCTTTATGCCCCTTCTGAACAGTCATCCAGTCTCCCTGCTGCTCGGGAGTTGCCGGGGGACGGCTAAGAGGAGCTACCTTTGGCCGGTCCGCACTGGCTAACATGGGCTTTACTTTAGCTGAGTTACTTTCTAAGATGCGGAGCCGGGCTTCTATGGCTATGATTCCCGCCTCCAACCTAACAACTATACTACATTTAACACATGTATCGTACCAGTAAGGGAGGCCGGGAAGTAACCAAACATGAGACAGGAAGAGCAGGAAATAGCACCAGAGGGTGGAGAAAGAGCCATGGCTAGCTATCAAGCTAAAGTAGCTACCGTTAGCAAACCCGAAAAGAGTGTAGGCAACTGTGGAGTTACAGTCGCTAAGAGAAGGAGAGTTGTGAGTGCTTAAGCTGTAGTAACGTGTGATTACAACGTCAGGCAGTTGCCGTGATCAAGAGTTTTAAAACGATCGATTAAGTTTAAGTTAATAAGCTATCAGCAACAGAACAGACACACGGGATACCCGGAGATGACAACAACAACAACCGGAAGTTACAACGTGCAACGTGCTCACCGCAATAGGTTCCTCCTTCAGTGTGGCTTCAATAAGCAGCCATTCAGCGAGTGAGGATGAGTGGAGGCTTGCTGTCAAGCCTCCACTCATCTTATATATTATATTAATATGGTTCGTATCTTATCCTGTTTTTATAGGAGCATTTTAGTATGGTAGTTGGTCAATGTGGAGCAAATGTAGTGCTGTGTGGTTAGTACTACTGTACTGCGTTATACATTATAGGCCTATAGGGGTCTGCAACCAAAAGAGCCATTTTGCTTTGAGTTTTTATTTTTCACTTTGACCTTGATTTGGATTGCAAACATCCACATATGAAACACGGCAGCTTGAGTTGTGGTCTAAATGCTTTCAAAGATATTTCAAATTCTGTGTGTACCACTGAAAAAAACGTGCTTCAGTCAAATGAACTGAGGAACGACATGTGCATGCTAAGTGGTAATGACTCATTTATAAAAAGATGAATGTTCATTTTTAGCCATCCTCCACACACAGCTCACACTGCCCAGAATAATAATCGGACATTTATTGATCCCTGTAGAGAAATTCCTCTTCTTGGGCATGGTCCACACAGAGGTCAGAGGTCAAGCTCAGCAGCCTTGGAGCTGGTTAGTCTCTTGTCTTTTTTTCTCTAGTATTCAGCGTATTCATACTTGGTTTTTTTTCATACTGTGTTGTGCATCGACAACTGTGTTAAATGTTTTTAGTTAGTTTAGTTTTTTATGTTCCACTTCCTGTTTTATTTTGTACTCACCACACGTATTTACTCACCTTGTCTTGTTCCAGGTCCCTTTACTTCCTGCCTTGGTTTTTTCCCGCCATCGGCAGTTTCTGCTCCACCTGTGCCCACTTACCTCTTGTATATTGTCCTGTCTCCCCTTGTCTTTTGCCAGATTGTCTTGTGTCTTATGCCAAGCTTTCCAGCGTTTACAGACTCAAGTTACCTTAATAGTCTTTGTCTGCATTTAGAGTTATAGTAAGGTAAGATCAGGTAGTTGTATTTTTCTAGTTTTTGGTTTGGTAAGCATTAGTGTAGATTATTTATTGTATGTATTTTTCTGGATCTGCTGATCCTGTGATTTTGGGTTTCATCACTTATTTGTATCTGAAACTACATATCAAGTAAAGACTCTTTTTGTATTTGAATCCTGTGTCTGCCTCCGTGCTTTTGGGTCCACACCAGTGGTGTACTAGTGGGCGTTGGACGCGGGGGTACGGAGTACCCCCACTTATTTGAAGCGTGATTTGTGAACAGAGATGTTCACAAGTCTTTTTTTGCAAGTCCAAGTAAAGTCTCAAGTCTTTGGTCACGAGTCCAAGTCAAGTCTCAAGTCTTTGTGGGGTGAGACTTGATCAAGTCTCAAGTCTTTGGTCACGAGTCCAAGTCAAGTCTCAAGTCTCTAAAAAAATAAAAGTCTCATGTCTCTTCTGGTTGTAATAAGCCTTCTATTGTCTGCTGCTATCCAGTCTGTTAAGAATACTGCACAGCTATATCTAAGAAATTCAAAGCATTTACTGTGTTATTATCACTCCTACATCTATTAGCATACAGTATCAGTACTGATTAGTTGTTTGTTATATGATCACTTTAAACAGGCTATTGCAATATGAGGAAAAACATCACACTTTAGCTAAATGCAAACAACTTATAAGCAAAACACTTCAGAATCAGAAATCAGTATCACAAATACTTTATTAATCCCCCGCAGGGAAACTGTTAAAAGTACTTAAAAGCGGGTAATGATTAACGTTACCGACCTTTTTTATGTCATGTCAAGAGTTGGATGTCAACGCCACTCAACTCAAACAAGTGTGACAAGCAATTCACTAATCTTTTCAAATATTCAGTTACAAAGCTAGTAGCAAGCTAAGTTAACATTACATAGCTGATGCTGAGCTAAACATGTTCGCTAACCGTCCATGCGTTAATGTGACTGACCTCTTCGAGTGAGTTTTCAAGTGCCTGATGAAATTCGACGTTGTTGCGCCAGCATCCTTGATTTTGATATTGCAGACTTTGCAGTGTGCGCTCCTTTTGTTGGTGCCGCCGGCGTTTTGTTCGAAGTTTTTGTAGTTGAACCTAATTACAAGCGGTACAGCCGCAGGTGTGCCGCCGGTCGCTATTGTGTTACTTCGAGGTAGTAACAGAGGCGCGCACGTCTGCGTAATGAGCCCGGCTCAAATAACTGGATGGCCTACCTGCCTGTCAGCCTTCCATCTGGGCAGAAACTTATCTCGTGCCCTCATTGGTCATGTGAGCGTTCGTGTGTGTAGGAGGAGGCGGGCTCTATAAGGAAGTAGCAGCCTCTAGCAGATTATCTCCGGTTGTGTATTTTCAAATTCTAGCGATCTCGAGCCGGTTTCTCTCAAATGTACCTACCCCACCTTTAATACGCCAAAAATAGAAAACACAATGATTGTTCACGAGTCCCAACACACGAGTCCAAGTCGAGTCTGAAGTCTTTTGGTCACGCGTCCAAGTCAAGTCTGAAGTCTCTGTGTGTGTGACTTAAGTGCGACTCGAGTCCGAGTCGCAGACTTGAGTCCCAATCTCTGTTTGGAGTACACCATGTGCTCTGTTTGACAAACCCCGTTTTTTTCACCATTCATTCCAATGGCTGGCGTCTATGTCACGTGATCTTCAAATTTCTCCCTGCAGAAAAAGAAAA
Source organism: Champsocephalus esox (assembly GCA_036324585.1). NCBI lineage: Eukaryota > Metazoa > Chordata > Actinopteri > Perciformes > Channichthyidae > Champsocephalus > Champsocephalus esox. Next base: position 4,801,229 of record CM070488.1, read on the forward strand.
CATGGCCGAACTTCGTTTTATTCTCGTTGGAAAATGCCTATTTTAAAGTTAGTTTGGCGATTAAAATGCGTTTTGATGTCATTTGATGCAAGAAATATGAGTTGTTATTTCAGATTATGTGTGCAGTGGATATACATGATCTTTAGTTTGCTAGTTATTACGAAGATTACTTCGGGAAATCGCGACGTTTTCATTGTTACCAAGGTGGTTGCTAGGGATGCTGCAATCGATACTATTTCTGTTATGTTGTGTAACTGTTTAATGGTGTTATCTTTATTGCTACCACCTTCCCCGTCAATGTATAGTGTTGGTCCACAGCACAAACATATTCGTTGAACAAAATCCGCATCTAAAGATACCTACATTATTTTCCCCTGTGCAATTCCAGTCTCACATCTCACAGCACATCGTCATTAACAGATACCGGAAACAGACCGAAAACATTGAAAAAAAAATAATAATACTTTATTCCGAGTGTGCTTGCTTTTCTCTTTGAAAGTCATCACATAACGGCATTGTAATACACGGTTCGGATGCATTAAATATTTCATATCTGCCGTAGTTCTGTATTTATAGAGCCCTGATGAGAAGACTTCTAGACAAACATGAGGAACTGAAAACGTGACGTGGATCATAAATATATCAGCTATTAAACAACATCTTACATTTCTTTTCACACAATACGTCTCCTTGCAGTATCAACACTAATTCGGCGGACTTTTATATTTGATCCAATTGTTAGATAGGCTGTATTTACACCATAAAGGTGCACAGCTAATATGAAGGGACACCTAGTGGTTAAAGCATGTTATTGAATTTCATTATTTGTATTATTAGATATTAATAGGATCCCTATAAAGTATATTCATTACTCGTTATTCTCTACAAATAGTTAATTAAAGACTGTATGTAATGACTATTTTGCACATCCCTTTCAAGATTTCAAGATTTTCTAAGGTTTATTGACATATCATATAGGCCTACACAACTATAGTGTAGTTCTGCATTGAATGAAAAACTTGGATCGCAGGTTCCTCAATAGTGCATTACAAGACATCTATCAATATTTGTGCATACCTCCAGCAATGTTAACTATGTTGAAGCACTTATTTTAACTGATATTATACATAATGTATTATACTCTTATAAGATGTATGTAGATATTTCGGCCTTGTCAGGTATTGAACAATCAATAAATAAAGAACACAGAATTGTTAAATATAAAACACAGAATGTGTGTGATTATACTAAATGATTTAGAAATAAACACAACTGCATATTTACAACTGTTACACATGCTGATGTAATGCACATGTTCCAACTTGGGATCAATAAAGTATATCTTAACTTAAGCTGATCGATGGCTACTGCCATATTTGCAAAATTTGCCTCTGAACCTTTACAAGTGCATGTTTCAGGCTTATAAATTAATGTAATGTAATGTTATCAATTAACAACAGGAGGGGTCACAAACATAAGACCAGCTGTTAAATAAAGCTCTTCTGACCTTAGCTGGCATGTGTGTATATATATTAATGCTGCCCATTATGGGCACAAGCAATTTTCACCCATTTATTAATTAGATGTTTTAAATGTGCGTGTTTCCTATCCCCTAAACCTCCAGGGATGTACACAGTTTAAGACTGGCAACTTATTATTATGGGAAATACGAAAACGTCTTTTAAAACTACAACTCGACGTGCCATACAGAACATGTTGTGAAACAGAATAGCCAGCATGTGTAGTTCTGGGGACGGGGTGGGGGAGGGGGGACGCGGTGGACCCGTTCAAATCCAGTTTTGGACAGTCTGCCGTGGTTCCATCCCATTTCAAGTGCTGTTCGAGAATCGGTGTAACCCTCGGAGCACACTCTCCAATCACAGAGCTTGAGGACTATCACAGGGTTTGTCAAACAGAGCACATGGTGTAGTCCAAACGATAGCTGGGGATTCTGGGTAGTGTAGTGTGTTCTGCCATCCTTTACTCCGAAAAAATATTTGTTTCTCCGAATCGAAGGGGGAAAATACAAAAGTGCACACAATTCAAACCAATCAATGTTGTGTAATTAACAAGGATAATCTGGTGTTTTTGAGTCGATGAGTAGTGCAGATATCACTGTAAAATCAATCGACAGTAAGGGGAATACTTACTTCTGGGTGTACAATTCTCCATTATCCAATGGGAATGGACGCTCACATTGCCTTTAAGGGCAGCCGACACAAACGAATGCCATGCTTCCATGAGCGTCAAATCCCGCCGCAGATGGGAATACATTGCAATCAGTTGAAAGCTATTTGCGTCCCTTTATGACGCTGAAGGAGCCTAGGAGCGTCACATCTGGACGCCACGGACACTGACCAAACGTCGCTCCTGGACGCTTAGGGAGTGAGAGTGTGTTGTCCAGGCACGTCCAGCTGGGAAGAGACCAAGGGGTAGACCTAGGACCAGGTGGAGGGATTATATATCTTCGCTGGCCTGGGAGCGCCTAGGGACCCCCCAGTCGGAGCTGGTTGATGTCGCCAGGGAAAAGAAAGTTTGGGGCTCTCTGCTGGAACTGCTACCCCCGCGACCCGACCACGGATAAGCGGGAGAAGATGGATGGACGGGTGTCAAGATATTTCACATACCTGTATTCCGTAAATTGAAAGCAATAATATTAAGTTTCAACACAAATGTTTATGTTCAACTTATTATTGCTTTCAATAACCCTAATACTGCTATGTGGAATTTGTTGACATAAGACATTTAATTATAACATTAAATAACTTTTTTCAGCGTCTGAAACCAAAGGAAGCAAACAGAGGAGAATTAATCAAGAGGCAAGTATCATGCATTGTATGAAATAATTCCTCTTTTTTTCTCATCATGCGATAATAATTATTGATGAATAAATGTGTTTATGCTGGAAGTTTGTAAATTGTATTTAATCTCAGAGTAACTTAATTTATCAAATACATGTAGGAAAGTATAAACAACAATATTTTCCTTTGAATTGTAATTGATAATAATAATATTATTATTAAAGCGCTTTACATATTACACATATCCCACATGTAACAGTGGACAATAGGAATAGAATTACAAAGTAGCCGGAAATTAAAATACCCAAAGGAGAAAAGGTACCTCAAAATTGTACTTGAATGAGTATAAGTTACTTTTCACCAATGTTCACCTGTTTCAAATATCCAATTTTTTTTAATTCCAAGAAGCATCTCGATATAATAAGGCACCAATATGACTGTGTTTCAATGGTACAGAAACCAAAGTGTTTGAATACAAATATTTCAAATACAAAATTAACTTGTTAATGTGGATTTGTGCAGCTTGAAGTCAAGCCTCTGTTGTTTGAAGGCATCATGGGAATTGTTCTCTTTAAGTTTACATTTTCCAGACTTATTCAGCTGTTTGAAGACAAACTGCATGCTTGAAAAAAAAATCCTTTTTACTGCTCATGAGTCAGTAAAAAATACGCTATTCTCTCCTAAAAAGGCTGACTGCCCTCTCCTTTTGAGTGTCTGCCTGCTGTTTAAAGGGGACCTATCATGCAAAATGCACCTTTGTACGTCTTTTACACATGAATATGTGTCCCTGGTGTTCCAGGGAACTCACCAAGTGTCAGAAAACACAACCCTCTCTATTTTCCTCCTTCGCCAAATCTCTAAAAAAGGGGCTGCAACGGATCTGAAAAAAACGGATCCACATTCCAATACTTTTCTACGTCACAAAGAAGTGCTCCGCTTATTGGTCAACTCTCCACCTATCAGGGGAATGAGCCACGGCCACGTGCATTGCCAAACCTCTCATTCGCATATAGGCTATCGGCAGGCTAAATAATCAACACCCCAGTCATATCTGTGTTTTTGCCTGCTCTTGCCAGGATGTCTAAGCCAGTTAAACGTTGTGCTGTTGTTGGCTGCAAGACTCGGGATAGGGGACTGCATGCAATGCCATCAGTGGAAAAAGAAATGAATCTGTGGTTAGACTTCATTTACAAGGGACATGTGCCAGAAGACCACGGAAGATTTCTGTTTGTGTGTTCCAAACATTTTACCACGGACATGTTTATGAACTTGTCTCAAGTCCAACACGGATATGCCTCCAAACTAATGCTAAACTCGGGATCAATACCAACCATCCGGGACCAGGCCAGTGAGGACACATCCAATTTTGAAGCTGTAAGTTTTTATTTAGCGGTGTTTTTCCTGATAAAGCTATCTCTAGCTTGTAGCATGTAGCATGTAGCTTGTAGCTTCGCCGCATCAATGTCGCCTCAAACCCAAATAGTAATCGGTTAGGTGTTTATATATTTTTGTAGCATTTTATTTTGTACGCTCCGCAGTCTTTGCTTTGTCATTTGAATTATCAGGCATTTGCTAACATGTTCAGACATACTGCCGTAATGGCGATCTGTGTGAAGGCTGTAAAGCCACGCCCTAGGCGATAACACAAGTCTTTATTCTCCTATGTATGAGTATTTTGTATCCTCTACAATCATATTGAGTAAGTTATAATAACAAACGTAATCTTCTGTTGGCAAGTGCCGTTTTTTCCAGCGTTATATGTAAACGCTTTTGTGATTGTAGTCTGTAAGAACGATCAGATATCATCGATCTGTAAGCTAAGCTACGCTACGCTAATGAGACATGCCGTGTTTTGCAGCGTTATATGTAAAAGCTTTTGTGTGTTTACTCGTTTGCGCACATGAATATAAATGGGGGTGTGTTAGGATACAACACTGTGTATGTATGCAGGGGGGACACACACCACGAGTAAAACTGAGCTAAAGCCCCGTCGGTCTGTTGTTGTTGACAAGGCCTTACCTCTAGCAACAGGCTAATTAGTGGCTAGCACTCATTACAGTCAGTCTACTGAGCTCAGCCCCTCTCCAACACATCACCTGCATTGAGTCAGAAACACAGCATGCACGTTACGGTTCAAAACTAACCCTGATTGGAAAAGGCTAAGCAAAGAGCTTTGCTAAATAGAGAGCTTTGCTAAGAAGTTTCAGTTTTTTACATGCATATACTAATCTAAACCACATTTTTTGTTGTGCTTTTTTTACCATTGCACAGCCCTACGTTGCCAACTTGATGGACCTCATCTTCGACCAAGTCTTTGTGGACCCTGCACCATTATGAGCGACCTGACAGGGAGGTCATCACCTGGTATGCTACACGGTTTAATTTGGCTGCTGTCTGAACCCAACATCGACATTTCACGGATCAGGAAACTCCCTGCGTATCCTGAGGACAACGCAGGACGGAATCACCACTCTGATCCTGCGTCCAAGGAAGCCCCAGCACCAGCTCACAAAGCTTCTGTACAAATATTTAGTGTCATTTATACAAAATACAAGTAGGCTACATTTAGTTTTTTTGTATGGGTTTTTTTAACCGTTGATTTTGACAATAAAGTTCCGAGTTGATATCAAAATGTGTCGTGATTATTCATGTTTGGATGGGTAAAGAATATTCTGATTTCAAAAGCATAAGGTTGTGTGTGTGGACCTTTTTGTCGTACACATGGGTGTGTTAAGCTAATTGCTGTGTAGTATATAATATAATAGTACATGTACAATGACAGAATGAAATATTGCATAAAGCCATATACACCAGTATTTATTTCCATGAACAATATTAGCATTCGTTTTACAATTTCAGTCAAAACAAACAAACCACTCACTGCTCTATTTGCCTCAACTGTAGTCCACCATGTTCAGCTCTGTAAATATTCAACGCATTCTGCAGGGAGAACACATTTAGGCACACAGGCTCCAATCCAGGATGGTCCACCATACAGGTTACTGCATCCGTGTTGACACATTGTGATGAACATATTGAATGACATGTGAAAAATTTATTTAAACAGACAACTTAGTAAAGCTATCAAACATGTTACCTGTGGTATCTCCATGCAGCACACATTCTCCGTTCAGAAGGCATCGTGGCGCAATTTGCACAAAGAAGTCAATAACTGAGCTTTTAAAAACACATGCAACTACACACATTGCTGACAACTGAGGTGTTGTTGGAGTTATACTTTTTATCATCCTAAGTTATTCAACTTTCCAACGGTTGTTGCAGGATGTTGGAAGAAAAGGACTGTAAACTATTAAACGCAATGAGGCCATTGTATATATGCTGAAAATATGAATGTCTCCCTTTATAAATATATATATATATATCGCTGTTTTTGCATTACAAACTGTACACATTGCATTCTTGCTAATTAGCCAAAATATGAACTGAATAAGGAGCAAGCATCGTAACAGAGTAAAATAAATAGGGACAACAGCTTGTCAGCTAACCATTCAGAAACGTCCTGCTACAACCGAGATTTTTGCACCTCCACCAAAACCTCCGCTGCTTCAGGTTCAGTTTCTGGATCAAATTGATAGTATGCTTGAACACATGCATTGCTCTGAGATGACATGTTTATTCCACACTCGTATTCACAGCAAGCATGGTAACATGACTCTCGCCGGCTCATGCCTGCTCTTCTGCAGGGGGGCGTGGTCAGCTGCTGCTCAGAATTTTCAAAGACGGGCTTGGAATAAAGACAAAATGAGCGAAACGAGGCATGTCTAAAAAATGATCTGTTTGGTATTTTGAAAAATAAAATGTATAAATATACCTTATATAGGTATGGTCATACACTATATCATTTAAATATCGCATGATAGGTCTCCTTTAACTTGCAAGTATCACAGTATAAAAAACACATAACACCAGATAACTGAATCTAATATAAAAATATACAAAAGAGACAAGTTTTTCAAATATTTTGGGTCATAAAGGAAATTGAGAATAAAACGTCTTGTGCTCATAAACCTTGGATTTTTTAGGGATCTGTTAGGTAGAAGAACGATATCAGATGTCTCATATTCAGCTCACATGCAGCTGTTAGTGATGACTCATGTAATTAAAGATGCTGCTTTCTGTTGTGGTTATCTGCGGTGCAAGAGTGTTATGAGAAGTTTAATCACACGTTGATCATGTTTAATGGGCGGCTGTTCGTCAACAGAGAGGGCTTTAGTCCATCGAGGAGATATCGGGAAAACCTACGATGAGCCATCCTGCTGCCCTTTATTATTTCTGAACCTTAGAGCGCAGGTTTGGAGATGCAGCACAATCCAAACAGCTCCACACTGGGAAGCTCCCATTAAAACTACAGCTTGTAACTGGTCAGCACTGAGCAGATCCACCGGAGCAGCTATTAGGCTTCAGGACCCCTGCAGTGAAACCCTCCATTACATCTAACCAAGCACAAACATTTACCCAGGAGGATCATAGAAGCTCAGAAGTTTATTTTCTTTCAACCAGATTTCACGGAAACGTGATATTTTAGAAAATAAATGTTTGACATTCTTTTTGCAGATAGTTCAAATTATTATATGGATTGAACTACATTTTAAATAAATAAATAAAATAATTCAATAAAATAATTCATATTAACAAAACAAGTTAAAGTAAGATTGTGAGATACAAATCTATAAAAATAAAGATGTTTTATAAACACAACAGTTTAAAGTAAAATGCCAATTAAAAGATCAAAAATAAATCAGAATAAAATATTTCTGTAGGACCGCCGTAGCTCACTTGGAAGAGCTGCAATCACTGGTTGCTTGGGGTGTAACGGTTCACAGAAGTCACGGTTCGGTTCGTACCTCGGTTTTGGGGGTCACAGTTCGGTACGGGTTCGGTACAACAAGAAAAAGCAAAAAAAGGTCCAAATGCATAATTCCGGGTTTGTTGTTATTTATTTTTGAACAGTAGTGCAAGTTTCAGTTTAGAAATAAGGAACTCTGACATTTTGAATAAGTAACTGTATTAAACAGTTAAAAACAAAGTCGTTGAAAAACATATGCCAAAAGCTTCCGTTATTTATTTTGGTCTCACGGCTTTCATGTCTATTGGCTTCTTAAAAACAGCGGGGATCAGCTGTTGAACTGCTGTTGTCTTTTGCCGGGCTCCGGTGATTGGCAAATCTGGGTGATCCCTTCTGATATGATTAAGCATGTTTTGCGTGTGTTCCCATGAGCATACCGCACCGCTATCGAACAACGCAGACACACCATCCTCGTCCGATCCACCACTCGCACACTTCATCGTTATTGTAGTCCACAGGGAACCAGAAATGTTCCCACACAGCTGATTTAAAAAAGAGCAGGTGGGTTCTAGCTCCTGTGTGTTATCTGAACTCACCATACTAACTTTTCTTCTTCTTGTATTTTGTTGGTTTTGTTGTTGTGTTTCTTCTTGTTCTTCATTTGTTGTTTAAGGGCGGCTGGCAAACAGCTTTTAGGCGAAATACCGCCCCCTGGATTATAAATAGTGTAGTGGATACTGCCCTGAATGACAGACTTTTTTCCCACTCGTAAAAGAAAGACGTATTCGTCGTGTGACTGGATGTGCCGAACCGTGATGGTACGGGACGAATACGGATACCGTTACACCCCTACTGGTTGCCCAAAAAAAGTGAAAGTAAAAATGTGCACATTGTACCATAATATATAACGTGTATTACGTTAACATATAGTAGTCAAAGTATTAGTATTACTAAGAAAGTATTGCTGTACTGCACAGTTTAGAAGTATTTGGCTGCTGACGATGGTGAAGTTAGTCCTGTGCCCGCCCCTCCCTACACGCAGATCACGCAGACTGCGTGGGGCCTCATCCTGCGGAGGGGGCCTCATCTTCCGGAGGGGGCCTCATCTTCCGGAGGGGGCCTCATCTTGCGGATGGGGCCTCATCTGATGTGGCAATGCGGCGCATTTCAGCCTATGCACACATGCGGCGGAATTAAGCGCGCCACAGTTTCGCCACTGCAAGGCTCCGGCGAGTTCACACGCGTGCTCCACTAGCATCCCCCCCCCCGTCGACGCTCGCGACAGAAGCCTCATCACATAACTTTGCCCGGGGCCACAAGTTGGCCAGGGGCAGCCAGTCCCGTGCAAGTCTATTGACTGAGGAAGAGTTTAAAGAGCCCCCACATTTTCATAGTGGTCAAACAGTGGTACTACAACTTCAGTGTCCGTCCGTGACGTCATTGAGCCCAAAAATACTTTTTTCCATTTATTGGGAAAGGTACATCCGTACACCAGCAGATAGATCATGTTTTCTTAACTAAATCAACCCAGTACGAACACTTAGCCCTTAATTAAATCCTTAGGATCTAAAGGTTGTAAATTGCGCTAAAAGCAGAATCCAGATAATTGTCCTTTTGCTCTCAAGAGCAGGGGCGGATCTGCCGGGGTGGCATGGGGTGGCAACTGCCACCCTAAAAAATGGCTTTGCCACCCCAGCCGCCACCCCAGTTGGCAGCTTTGTTTTGAAATAAAAGTTGTGGCTCAACGGACATTTATGAGAGAAAATCCCTAATGTCCGAGTGCAAGTGAAGGTAGCACAAGACGCGAGCCTTGTAACCCCTCCCCCGGCACGAGCGTTGAAATGTGATTGGCGGGGATTTCATTTGAATGGGACACCGCAAAACGAGAAGCATTCGGACCCAAGCAGACGGAAGGAATGAGGTAGTTGCGGTCTACAATGACAGAGAAGAGACTGTCTAGTTTGGCTGTACTCAGCATTAAATCAAAACGCGCTAAAGCTTTAGATCTTAATAAGTTTGTGAGGTGTTTTGCTGATCAAGATGGTAATCACTGCATTGAGCTGTAATAGGCAACTTGATGCTCTGCTCACGGATGACTCGATGAGCATAACAAACTGTTAAGATGATGACCTTACGTGTGTACATTTAAGTCCTGAGAAAGTCAAATAAGACAATAGTGTAAAACTACGCTACCCACCACTTTGATTGAACTAGGCGAGTAGGTAAGGACTTTCCACTGGATAATAACTGCAGCGATGTTTATGTTTTAGCTGAATACATGTTTTTTTAACCCTGACTGATGCAGTTAGTCACTTCTTTAATGTTTGTTCTTTCTGATGTAAAGTCCAGGTTGTGACTGTTTGCAGTAAAGTTGAGGGGCGCTGAACTGTTCTTTTGATTCTTTTGATTCTTTTGAATTTTGAAATATGATCGTAATTCCTTATCTTTCCAATTTGAAGGAGGGTGAGCAAGCATCTTGAGGAGCATTCATCATTAACTCCTCCAAAGAATATAGTTTATTCAATAATAAATGAATATGTGAATCATAACAGTGATTGACAGCTGATAGCAATAATATGATTGTTAATATTATCATAGACAAACATCGATGAGACAGTTAATTAATGTACTTATTGCAGCAGTCTGCATAGATTTGGTACCCCTGCTGGTCTAAGAGTGAGGCAAACTCATTCAGTTATTGTACAGTTAAAATTCATTAAATTAAGTCTGCCACCTTATATATTTATATGTAAGGTTTTACTGATGTGCCACAATAATGTCACCTATGTTATTGAGTTACAATATGAATATTGTGGCTTTCCAAGTTAACATTGATTGATATGACTGCGATTAAATCAGCATACTTCTGCCAGGGGACGCCACCCCTCAAAATCTCTTTCACTGAAGGTACTATTGTACCTGAGCAGGTGAAAAAACTGAAATGTTGACTTTAATTAAATGTATTATGTCAACACATTTCACATACCTTTGTTAGGTAAGTTGAAAGCAATAATATTATGTTGAACCTATTTAAACGTAATATTATTGCTTCCAACTAACCTAATACTAATATAAAGCTAATTTGTTGACATAATACATTTAATTAAAGTAAAGGTTTCAATGTGTTCAGTGTGGTGGGGACATTGTCTAAGACGTCACCCCCAACAACATCACAGGCCCTGCGGTTGGTTTGTTGAGTCTGCTCCACTGACATTTAATAGAAAACTGGAGTACTGGAGTCATTGCTCAGAAGAGGAGCCTTGTCTCTGGAGCTACAGGGTCCACCCTCTCAGTCTTTTTCAGACTCTCAGCTCCACGCATCCAGCTGTAAGCTTCTCAGTACGACCAGTGTGATGTGCTGCTGTGGAGAGAGATATTAGATACTGATACATGATACTGACAGGCTCTCCTGGAAGACGCTCATGCTGTTGGCTGTTCACAAGGAAAATGGCAGGAGAAGTTGTGTGAAGACGAGAAAGATTTAACACCACCCTATTTTCTCAGCTGCCAACATCTGGCCAATCACAGTGTGACGTGGGTGTGAAGGTTGGAACGTCGGTTTCAAAAAGTGGAAGCGAAACAAAACACGTCAGAGGTGTGAGGAGATGATGCTGATCCATCGTCCCACTTCACTTCAGCTGGAGCGCAACAAAGTCTTTAAAAGGAGAGCTCAGACTTCTCCAGTCAGTCTATGACTTACAGTAGGTAGCAGTCAGCATGACAACAGTTTGGAGAAAGACAGAGGTATCAATCAATTAAATCACACATTTGTGTCAGGGGGGCTTTACAGTGTGTACAGCATACGACAACCCCTCTTTCCTTAGACCCTCGCTGTTACACGGAAAATCTCCCAAAGAAACCTGGGGAAAATGTAATAAAAGACTTGAAAGGAGCAAACAGAGGAGGGATCTGCCTCCCAGGACGGACGTGATAGATGTTGTGTGTATAGATAAAAAAAATACTACAAAGACAATCCAAATGACCAAAATGATAACGTGAACATGTAAAAAATAGATGGAACCAGGTGCAGCCAAATAAACTAATTGGGCGCCAGGCAGGACCCCGACTCATGATCCTGACCTTTAGACCTGGCAACCTGCAAGGTGAGAGACACAAAACAACTCTGGAGATGATACCCCGGCCGCTGAGTTAGTAAAATGCATTTATGGGGCATAGGTGAAGAGTGATAGAGAGGACATGAGTGCATACAGTACAGATAAAGAGACAGAAAAAAGGAGAAGAGAGGAGAAAGTGTAAAGTTCCCCAACAGTCTGAGCCTAGCAGCTTATCTGGTTCAAGGCAAGCCTGAGCCAGCGCTGACGAGAAGCTTTATCGAAAAGGTCTTAAATGATTCCAGCAGGAAGCTAAGCATGGACTGCTGCACAGCCGTAACCCTTAGATGCACGAGTGACTGGACCCTACACTCTTCCATAAGTCGGTCAAAACAGACCCGTATTAGAATAATATGTGTTTTTATGCCATTTTTGTCATTTTGGTTAAGAAAAATCTATTTTTCACTATTTAACATTTTCGACATTTTTGTTACATTTTGAAAAAAAAACGTTTTGAACATATTGATGCAAAGATCCAACCCTCTCTTACCTGCCCTGCAGCTGAACGACCTATCCAACCTTTATTTCCTCCCACCTTGACTGCTGTAACTCACTTCTCTACGGCATCCGCTCCCCGCCCCTCGATAGACTCCAAATTGTAATAAACGTAGCCGCCCGACGCCTCACACACTTCAGATCATGGCACCACATCACACCAGTCCTCAAAGACCTTCATTGGCTTTCCGTCTCCCAACGCATCAACTACAAAATATTGGCACTCACCTATAGCCCTCCACGATCTGACCCCCCTATCTCACTGGTCTTATCACCCCCTACCAACCCCTGCGGTCCCTCAGATCCACCTCAGCCGGTCTCCTGTCCCCCCCAAGTCCAAACTAGGCAGCTTTGGGGACAGAGTCTTTTCAGTGGCAGCTCCCAGGACCTGGAATTCCCTCCCCCAGGATCTCCGCTATTCTGACCCTCACAGTATTCCAGTCCCTTTTCAAAACTCATCTCTTCTCCTCTGTCTACTCATAGCCTTCAGACCTTTTAAAAAGAAAAACTTACAATGGCTTTGGTGTTATTGTGTGATTGTAACAAACTCTTTACAATCATTTACCCAAGTCTGCTTCCTTCATTTGTTTGTTCATTTTGTAAAGCTTTTCTATCTTTTTTTACAAATCCAGTTCACAGAAATGTGTTTTTGATGCAAGCAATTGCTGCATGTTTTCATTTGACACAGTTTAATTAAACATAGGAGTTTCCGTAGAGTAGCCTTGAATTTAACTTCAAAGCGGAGCAGTCTACCGAAGCACAATGCGACAGGTGATTACAATCAATAAATGGAAAGCATGGATATTCAGGTAGTGCAGTTTTTTTTTGTATACTTCTCTGCAAAAGACGCTGAGTGGTAAGAGTGGAACCAGAAAAGTAAAGTTGCAACTAGTCAGAAAACATTTTGGTAAAACTTACTCAGCAAAGCTCAGGGGAGATTATTGCATTACATGTCACTTGTTAGACACTTTTATCCAAAGCAACTTACATGCACTGAATACTGTGGACAGTGCCCTCAGGATACATTTAGATGGAAGTGCCTTGGGCATGCTGACTGCAGTGGGGATTGAACTTGCTCTCCCCTGATCCAAAGACCAGCACACTAAAGCGCTGAGCCACATCCTTAAGATACATTTGATGACCTTTGCAACTTCATCCAGGGGCACCGTAAGGGGTTGAAAAGTTAGGACGATTCTAAGGGCCCGTGACTGACGGTGCCCAAACATTTTTAGAACATTAAGAAAAAATGTTTAAGTAACCTTTCATCAATCATCAATAATTAATATTAATATAACGTCATATTGATAATGTACTCACTAAACTTACGATTAATTTACTTATTTTCTTCCAAAAGTGAATTATCCAAAGCATCGAACACCGACCCCTCTATTTACATGAATGGTTTGGTCCTGCCTCCAAACGCTGTGCGGCACCGGCCCTTTCTAGCAGAGAGTGAGAGCATGTGAGGAGGGATGCTAGTACTTACGTGTGTACGATGTCTTAACGACTAACAAAGTCAGGCTTTCAAGAAAGAAAAGAAAGGAGAGAAAGACAAGAGAGAGGGACTAAAGGGCGACAGTATGTCACCCAGTTTTTCAAAAGAAAAGGTCGGTGTGGTCCATGAGTGGTAGAAATTAGTCTGTTAGCTAAGCGTAGTCCATTGTAAATAATATTGTAATGTTTTGCTGATATTAAAGGTGGGCTAGGTAAGTTTGAGAAACCGGCTCGAGATACACTTTTTGTTATGTTCCATGGAATGCTCTTAACATCCCGATAGCAATGAATATCTGAAGTGCTTTGACAATAAATCCATACAAAAAATGCATCTGTGGAAGCCGTGGTGCTGTAAAAAGCACGACCAATCACTTTACCCGGCCCGGCTAAAGTAACTGGATGGCCTACCTGCCTGTAAGCCTTCCATCGGGGCACAAACTTATCTCGTGTCCGTGTGTGTTGGAGGAGGGGCTCTGTAAGGAAGTGGCAGATTTGTTCCTGTTGTGTATTTTAAAATTAAAAAATTTCAAAATGACCTACCTCACCTTTAAGTACTGTTAATATCTTCACAATATCTTTCACTCCTCTTTTAGCTGACATTTAATACATGCAGGTACATTTTTAGCAGCTATTCATACTAAATTAGTTGTACCTCCCCATGGGCGGCACCAGGATTTTTTTGCTGCAGTAGCTTAGCAGTTGCTATATGACAGCACGGCGTTGCTAGTTAATTTTCAAAATAAACAAACAATACCAGTGGGCCAAGCACGAGCCTGTTCATATTGTAGCGTTCACCGCAATTCAAGATCACTCAAGCCTTCAATGTTGAAAACGTTCTCTTTATTTACAGAACCAATCAATAGTGTAACACTCATGACTTTCACGTGACACACACCGGAAAACACACACACATACACACCTGGAAGGGGCGGTCTCTCCCTAACTCCCACTAACAACATTGCCTAAATAACGACAACCTCCTCCTCCTCCTCCTCCTCCCTCCTCCTCCTCCCTCCTCCTCCCTCCTCCCTCCTCCTCCTCCCTCCCTCCTCCTCCTCCTCCTCCTCCTCCTCCTCCTCCTCCTCCTCCTCCTCCTCCCTCCTCCTCCTCCTCCTCCGGAGCTCTGCAGAGAGCAGGGTGGAGGAAATGAGGGCAGTGGATCATCGCGGTGCGGAGAGGAGCAGCGCTAGTTCCACTGCAGCTCGTGGTAGCAGCTAGCTGGTCCTGCTGCTGCGGGTGCAGCGGGTCAGTTAGCAGGGGCACCTGTTCTTCGTGGTCCCAATCCTCCCGGTTTTCATTGTGAACATCGGGATCCTTGTGGATAGCAGGGTTGTCTGGCTGGACCGGCTCCGTTGGAGAACGCGGTCGTTTACGCTGACTTGTGACTGTGAGAAATGTTTCCATTTTCGATCTACTGAGAATTAGCCAAGTAACAGTTCAAGCAGTAAATTACAACGACACGCCCCTGATAGATCCCGCGAAAATGTATCATATTTATACACATTCTCGGGGGCTGCGAGAATGTGTATAAATATGATACATTTTCATATCAAAACAATGGGGTTGCTAGGCCAATTGTTGGAGTTGCTATAGCAACTCCTAGACACCCCCTGGCGCAGCCCCTGTCCCTCCCCCTGGTGCCAGGACCAACAGATCCATCTTTAGGCTCCGCAGCCCTGTCCCCCCATAAGGCTTTGCAGTCTTGCCATGCTGTCCATTGAAAGCCAGTTGGCTAGAAAGCTGGACTTCAAGGACTTGATCAGTGACTTTGCCTGTAAAAAGGCTAGGCGCTGCGCTCTTGGTGAGTAAGGCTGAGCCAGGGCTGGGCATGGTAACGATATTGGATCACTACACAGAAGATGCATGATGAGAAAAAGACTGATAATAGGTGATAGGCTCTGATTTAGCACCACCATCAGGCCTTTTCACTTCCATTTCGTTGTCCATTTATACCAGTGGTGGGGAACCTCCGGCCTCCGGGCCGTATATGGCCCGCGAGACAATTTGGTACGGCCCTCGAGGTAATTTATAAACACACGCAAAAAATAAAAAAATGAAAGAAATCTAGACCGCAAAAAAATTAAACGTGTCATCACGTGGTATATGTCTCGACTGACAGGGGTGCAGTTCTGACGGAGAGCACCAGAACGCGACTCCAGCACTTCAGAAATTGCAGTACCGATACGTCCATACACATGCCGCAGTTTCTGCGTGTCTGTGTCTTTAGTTGAAAGCCCAGTGGCGATCTGTTCATCTGTCACACTGATCAGACAGTCAATAACTGTGTTGTTATCATTAGCATCTGGTTAGCTAGCTATGCTAACGAATATAAGAAGCTTTGTCTACAACCAGTGAGGTAAAGGCACATCTTTATATGATCATTATAGTTATAAAAAAAATAATAGAATAAAGTAAACAGGTATAAAATACTATATGACAGTTATTAATAAAGAAGAATACAGTTTGAAAGGGGAGTGATTTGTCAAATATCCATAAATTAAAAGAAAATCTGCTTACAGTTGTGTTTGGGTGTTGAGAGATGTGTCCATAGATCTCCTAATGTTGCTCTCAAAGTGCACCAGATTGATGCTTTTAACTTCAACATTTAAAAAAAAGTCTTCCCAGGGGAGCATGCCCCCCAGACCCCCCTAGAGGAGGTTAGGTCCCCCCCACTTAAATCATGTTCACATGGATAGGAAACTAAATACATTTGCACACATCTTGTGTCCATATCTTTCTGTTTTGGTGGTCACGCCACACCGTGCACGTGCATGCATACGCGAGTCATTGTGAGATATCTGGATTAAGAGGTTGCTTTTTATTTGCACAGAATGAAATGAATGGGCTGTGATTTTAGTTTTTTTAAGCATAGGTCAATAACTTGTACGGCCCTCTGAGGATATTGTAAAAATTGAAATGGCCCTTGAGAGGAAAAAGGTTCTCCACCCCTGATTTATACTTTAATACCCGTTTATTTTGTTGTTGGTATATTTCATTAAAAAATCTACTGCTTATGTTATTTTTTTTGTTATAGAATTTTATAAATGATAATATTGGTGTTAATGTTCACTTTATTTTAATTTAAGAGGTCATATATTTTATATTTATTTTTGATTTATGAATGTTCCATTAAAAAAAATGTTATTAAAAATTAGTGCTGTAGTAGACTTCAAAATATCGTCGACGACATATTTCCGCGTCGACGCGTCGCCACTCAATTCATAAAAAACGTAATGTAGTCACGATACTGTGTCTCAGCCAGGGATCTTAATATGTAACAAACTATTCATGTGTTATACCAGATTAACGGAAATAATCTCAGCTAACTGACGATACAAACCATGTTTACCAAAACAAAACACAAGTCTCATAAGAAGCATCTAAATGACCCATGAGCGAAAAATGCTAACGGACATTGGCACAGAACTCAAGATAAAAGTACCCTTATTACTTATCGTAGCTGCACATACAAGATATCCGATTAAAGCTGAGACTCCACAGATTATGTAGGTATATAGTATCATCACTGAGTGATCCGGACTCGCGACAGGGGAAGCAAATACAGTCATCACAACACGTACCTTTACAGAGCTTCTAGGGAGATCGTCTCACCACCGTAGCTGTCAATCTGATCAAAAGACGTGTTCAATGGCATTAAAACGAGAAAACACGCGGCTGAATCGGTTAATCCATAGGTTTTTAACGTCCATGTATAAAAAAATGATTGAATTTATAATCCATAATTTAATTTCTATGTAAAAATCGGAGAGCAAATGCTAGCTGCTAATGGTAGCCACCACAGCTAGCTGCCGCTTTAAATGTTCCAACATAGCCGTTGTGCTTGTGTGATATGCCAACTCCATTTGTCAAAGACTGCAAATGACAATATCTTTGCATTTTGGACTAACTTTAAAATATTTCCATGCTTTTGAAGACCTAGGGCGAGATGTTTTCGTTTGAAGGCTTCGTGCGCAATCCTGTGAGGAGGAGTTGGTAGCCGTTTCAGTCTCCATTGTGTTTGAAGTGCGATTGCGAACGGCTTGTTGCTTTGTTTACACACCCACGTGTGTGGAGCGACGCGTCGACGCGGAAATATGTCGTCGACGATATTTTGAAGTCGATGCGTCGACGACGTCGACGCGTCGCTCCAGCACTACCGTACAATGACTTTAGTTTACAGTTCATAGTTTGTTTGAGGTTGCCTGGGTGAACGCAAACCCAACCTTCTGCAAATGAAACGATGTAATACACTTGCGTCTGGGGTAAAGACGCGGACCATTCGGCATGAATGCAATCTTAGAGATGGCTATTGCTCAGATCTTTGGTCCTTAGTAGGGATGCACGATAATTATCGGGCCGATAATTATCGGTCCGATATTAGGAATTATGACGTCATTCCGATAAACCCGATACCAGTATTAATAGCCCCGATAATATACAATATATTTTTTGAGTAAAAAAAAAGAAAAAAATACTGCGGTGTGGGTGGATTGGGATGAGGGGCGCTTGTTTTTTACTCGGCTCCTCCCGTTTTGCCAGTACTGTGGTGTTAGTGGTTTAGAAAGAGGGGAGTTCCTCACAAATCCAGCACTCCCTAATACTTCGAACCTGATCAGTCACCTGAAACATCGCCATCGCTACGATGGTGTGTTAAAAACGTACGAAGACAATAATACAATACAAAGTGTGTGTGTGTGTGTGTCTGCTCGCACGCGTTGGAGCTATGTGCAACTCAAGGCATATGCTCGAACCGGAGCTGCCTGGACGCTGCAATCATGTTGCTGAGTGTGCTGACTTTTCGTACAATGTCCCACTGTCTGGCTTCCTGCATCAAGTCAAGTGCTCGGCGCAGTTGTGGCGAAATGTCGCTCCTCTGTTTTCATTTAAACAGCTCCTTATATCCGTTAGCGCAGCCAGCTAGAACCAGATGCTAACAACAACAATGCACGCAAGGTCTCTCTCTCGCTCGCTCGGACCACACATACACACACCCTCCCGGTCCTCCAGATGGCCAGTCGGTGCCTGCCGGTGAGCGTGGAATTGTGGTCTGCCACAAGCGGGCGGCAGGAGCGGGGCTGTCAGCATCAGCTTGTAGATGGTATTTTAAACTCGATGCGCTCTGAAACTACGGGGCGGCCAAGGTAAAAAAATACACATGCGTTAATCGCGTTAAAATAATTAGTGGCGTATTTTTATTTTTTTTTATCGGGTATCGGTATCGCTCTTGAGAAGCAGGAAGTTATCGGTATCGGTTTCAAAAAACCAATATCGTGCATCCCTAGTCCTTAGCCCTTCTGTGACGAGTGGAAGGTTATGTTCATTCTTTTATAATGACCTTGCGGTGTCCTCAGATCCTCTCTAGTTACTTACAGATGCTGCGCCTTCTGCTGGTTCGGGGGATTTCACAATGAGTGGTTGCCCCACCAGCTTGCCATGCCCTTCGTTCAACCAAATGACTCTGGATCTACATGTCAAGCCCCTCAAGGATTTCCCATATTCTGCCTCCAACCAAGAGCATGATTCAAAGCATACAATTCAGCTTGGTACTTGTGAAGTCAACTTGGAAAATCCTCACAGGAGATCAAGGGGTTAAATTGTCAAGCTGATTGACAGAGTGGCAGATTAGATTAGATTCAATGTATTGTCATTACACAGTACAGGTACTATGTAACGAAACGGTTTCTCTGCATTTGACCCATCCTAGTGTTAGGAGCAGTGGGCTGCCATTATCTACGGCGCCCGGGGAAATCTGTTAGCTGTCTGAAATCATTTCCTAATTGCTAATCAGTGTTGCTGCACCTTTAAAAGCAACACACCTGAAGGAAGGGCAGTAATCCAAGCTGGAGAGGGACAAACTAAAAAGCGTGCGTCCAGCAGCAGCAACGAACCAGCAGAATAAACGTCGAAGAAGCAGCACTGGTGCAGCCATAAAAAGCTGCAGAAGCGGCCGGTGAGAGACGAACTGTGTGTTTAGTCAAGTCATACAACTTACCGTTCATGGCGCACGTGAGAACGTGCGTTCTAGTTCAGTGTCATTTGTTTGAACTAAACAGCATTTCGATGAACTAAAATAATCTGTATTTGAACTGTACTGTACTAGTACCTAAGCAGCCAGTTTGACATTAGGACTTGCTTGTCATTGTATGTTCATGTTTTTGAAAGAAAAATGAACTTGTCCACATTGCTTGCCGAAAGGGCAGATCTGCTGGCACTAGCAATGTCTCCTGCTGTGGAGAACACCCTCTCGCTAGGGACAGAGGTAGCAGATACAGCCAGCGCTTTGCTAACATGGCAACATAAGGATATTTGGCGTTTGTAATAGCTTTGGCTCGGTCTGAAATTGTTGCGAGTGGTGGAGGCTTAAATGCTAGCGGGAGTTGGGTTTGCACTTCAGTCTTTTTTCTTTTGGTACCGGTGATATTCACGTTCGGGTGATGCCTTTTCAAATGAGTGTGCAAGTTTGATGTATTGCCAGCCGCGTAACCAATTTTAGTTGAACAATGCCGACAAACAGCTTTGGTTCGGTCCACCTGTCTTTATCCGTCATCCTTGTACGTAACTTCGGTACACACGTGTACCGAACCGAAGGGCTCATACCGAATAATTTCGGTATGTGTACCGTTACACCCCTAGTGGGTGTGTATTGCAATGATGCTCGAAATGTCCCTTATAGGCCTACGTCTGTTTCCTGTTTCCTGACGGACGGCAAAAAAGCCAGAGATTATAGAATTAAACAAATAAATAAAAACAAGGATAATTGTGTGTTATTGTTAAGTAAATAATAGTGTGTTATCTAGAAAAGACTAACAAATTAGAATTTAAAATAAAAACAATAATTGTGGCTTGATATTGAGTAAGAACATGTTTTTGTGAACCCCACAGTTTCCGGTTTTCCAAGACCTGAACGGACAAAAAGACGTACTGCAAGCACGAAACATACTACCAATAGAAATACATTACTTTTAAAATCGTTCTGTGTGACACGAAAAAAAGAGGAAAATCGTGTTGGTGAACACAAATCAATAGATTAAATGTCGTGACTATAACACGAAATGCCGTGAGACTGGGTTGAAATAAAAGCCAGAATAAAAGCATAAATTAAAGTGTTTTCTTCTTTCATCCTGTTATTTGTTGTAGTTCAGCCATATTTTTGTTTGGCACTTAAGTAAAGTAACTTAACTAATGTATTTAAGTATAATTTTGAAGTAAAGTAAATATGTTTTTTACACCACTTAATTATTTTAAGATCTTTGGCTATTTTTCAAAAACATAATGCGTCTATATTTAATTTTTATACTTTAAGTACATTTTGCTGATAATACTTGGTTAATACTCCAACGGGACAGGACATGGAGTTGGCAGGACCCCCACCGGAACCTCCAATGGACCAGAACATTGGGTAGGGACTTGAGACGTGACTCGAGAGGGGACTTGAGAGGAGACTCAAGAGGGGAACTAAGGGGGAACTAGAGAGGGGACTAGAGAGGGGAACCGAGAGGGGAACCGAGAGGGGAACTGAGGAGAGACTAGACGAGAGACAAGAGACTTGAGAAGGGAACTCTAGAGGGAACTCGAGAGGGAACTTGAGAGGGAACCCAAGAGGGGACTTGAGAATAAACTGGAGAGGGGACTCGAGAAGGGACTTGAGGAGGGACCAGAGGAGGGACTCGAGAGGGAGCTGGAGGGGTGACTTGAGAGAGGACTCGAGAGGGAGCTGGAGGGGTGACTTGAGAGAGGACTCGAGAGGAGACTTGAGAGGGAACTCGAGAGGTGACTTGAAAGGAGGCTTGAGAAGGGACTGGAGAGGTGACTCGAGAGTGGACACGAGAGGTAACTTGAGAGGTGACTTGAGTGGATTGGAGACGGGAATCAAGGGGGAACTAGAGAGGGGACTCGAGAGGGGAACCGAGGAGGGACTAGAGAAGAGACGAGGGACTCAAGAGGGAACTCCAGAGGTGACTTGAGAGGGGACTCGAGAGGGAACTCGAGAGGGGACTTGAGGAGGGACCAGAGGAGGGACTCGAGAGGACACTCGAGAGGAGACTCGAGAGGGAACTCGAGAGGTGACTCGAGAGTGGACTCGAGAGTGGACTCGAGAGGTGACTTGAGAGTGGACTCGATAGGAGGCTTGAGAGGGAACTCGAGAGGTGACTTTAAAGGAGGCTTGAGAAGGGACTCGAGAGGTGACTTTAAAGGAGGCTTGAGAAGGGACTCGAGAGGTGATTTGAGAGTGGACTCGAGAGGTGACTTGAAAGGAGGCTTGAGAGGGGACTTGAGAAGGAACTTGAGACTTGAGTCGGTTCGCCTACAGAACACAGGGGGCTGGAGTCGGCCGGAATGCCGACAGGACACTGAGAGCTGTCGTCGGCTGGAACCATGGCTGCTGGGGCCTGTACTGGAGCCGGAACCATGGCTGCTAGGGCCGGAATGGCTGCTGGGGCCTGTACTGGAGCCAGAACCATGGCTGCTGGGGCCAGAACCATGGCTGCTGGGGCTGGAAGCATGGCTGCTGGGGCTGGAAGCATGGCTGCTGGGGCTGGAAGCATGGCTGCTGGGGCCTGTACTGGAGCACAAAGCATGGCTTCTGGGGCTAGGGCTGCTAGCTTGGACCTGCGACTCCTTCTCTTAAGAGCCTTCTGGAGGCTCCGTGGACCTCCAAAAGCCAGACGAGTTCCAGAGAATGGCTCCTGGACAGGAGCAGGAACTGGGGAAGAAGCAGAGGCCGACTCCAGACGGAACACACCGAGGCGTACGGCGCCAGGTTGGGAGGCAGGGAGCTAGCATGCCTGCGGCTAGCAGGCCGGGAATCACACACCGAGAGGAAGTCCAAAATCCAGCCAGGTAAGAATTTCACTAAACCTGGCTTCTCCATAGCCATCTGGTGTGCCTCAGCCAGAGCAGCCTCTCGCTGCTGAACTCCAGACGCTACCCTCCACTTATCAGAGCAGCCAGCCAAAGAAAAGGAAAAACTGAGTAATTCCAACTCAAAAGGATCTGCTGGGCCCAACCTTGGTTAGTTCCTTCTATCAGGGTTGAGAGGCAAGCAGGACCCAAATGCAGATTAACAGATAATACCTTTATTACAAGGTTTAAAAGACGGAACTCTTCCGAGTGAACACAGTCCAACAACAACAAGGAAATAACAAAGACTAACAGAAAACACAGAACCTAAATGCACACATGACTAATCAAACAAACAAGAGACAGGTGAGGAGGGAGGAGAAAACACAGGGGCACCAGGTGAACACAATCGGGTAATCAGGGAGGAGGGAGAACAGACAGAACAGGCAAAACCGGAGGTGAACACTTCAAAATAAAACAGGAAACCAAAGACAGAAAAAGACAAGACAAAACCCAACACAGACAGATCGTGACACTTTCATTAGAAATATGAAGCTTTTAGGGCATGTTGGAAGAATAAGGAGTTGTTATTGCTCAATTAAAGCTTATCATTGTGATCATGTTAACACTGTGTGTGGGATTCACCTCTGAGGATATCCAGCAGCGCTTTGGAACAATTACTCTGGTGTTACATTTATAAAAACAACTTCCAGAGCAGCAGTGGGAAAACAAGTTTTTAGTTAAAAGATATATTTACTTTCTCTTGTAAAATCTAACATTTTGGCACCAGGATATCCTGCATGGAGTCTAAAACCATCTCAGGCTGCAGCTGGGGAAGGGGGAGGAAGGGGGAGGGATTCCACGTCAGAGCATCGCCTCACTCAGCAGCTGCCAAAAATACTGATGTGTGTTTTCTCCTCTTGTCTTTCTTCTTCTGCTGAAAAAAGGGGTTGAAAAGTTCAGTGTGAAATCACATTTCTGTGCAATATAGAGCTGCAGTCATGAATGAATGCTGCCTTGCCCCCAAAAAGCTGTGAATGTGTGTGTGTGCAGTGTGTGTGCAGTGTGTGCAGTGTGTGTGTTCGCCTCGGTGCTTCCAGTTTAGGGTATCGTTTTCTTTTTGCTCCATATTCATGCACCGTGTGTTTGAGAGATGTTCCTGTGAATTGATCCATCCCGTGTGTGTGTGTGTGTGTGTGTGTGTGTGTGTGTGTGTGTGTGTGTGTGTGTGTGTGTGTGTGTGTGTGTGTGTGTGTGTGTGTGTGTGTGTGTGTGTGTGTGTGTGTGTGATGCAGATGAGTGTGTTTCCGCAGCGCCGCAGATGTAGCAACACTTTGGTCCCATACGGGTGCTCACACTCTTTTGGGGTTTTTGTGTGAAAAGGCTCCTTTGACAAACAGCTTCTCATCAGCGCTCCTGAGTGACAGGTCGAGTTAAATCTGTACAAACAGCACCAACTCTTGAGGGGCGGGGGGGGGTGTTAGGTTGTTGATGTGCTCCACCTCTGTCAGGTTCTCGAAGATGGAAAATCCAGACTCTTCCCACTCTGTTTCCCCGTTTCATATCATTTATTTAAAGCATTCAGCGAATAATGGGAGGTATTTGATCATTTTGTCATATCCACATGACCTTTACACCTGTTGTGGTATTCATAAGGAACGCATTTATCAAGTTCAGTCAGAAAACTCACGTGTTCCTTTAACATGTTTATTAGAAGCAGCATGTAGTTGAATTTGGCGACTAGGCTCGGGCATCATCACTCCATAGATATACATAGCACGATGAGTGATGATTAAATAACTAACCCTCGAGCCTACAGGTGGAAGCTGGGGTGGAAGCTGGGGTGGTGGTGGGGCAGCAAGCAGCAGCGACGTAGACGTAGCTGCAGCAATAGCAGCAGCAAGCAATGCATGGAGAGAGATCTGGCAGGTTAAATAGAGCGGCATATTAAAGAGACTCTGTTTGGTTGTTTGTGGAGTGGCAAGGGGGCGTTATGTATGTAGATAGAATAAGAAATGTGCAGAATTTGACAGTTTAATTGTGGAGGTACACACATATTGATAGATGTCTTGTAATGCACTGTTGAGGAACCTTTGACCCAAGTGTTTCATTCATTGCATAACTACACCGTAGTTGTGTATGATATGTCAATAAACCTTTAAAAATCTTGAAATCTTGAAAGGGATGTGCAAAATAGCCATAATATCCAGTCTTTAATTAACTATTAGTAGAGCATAACGAGTAATTAATATACTTTATAGAGATCTGCAGATACATGTTTAGTCTTCTCAAGCACCAACTATCAAATATCTCTCCTGATTGTTGGCACTTGACAATCACCTTCCCTGAATTTTACTCAGGTGTAACTAAAGTCTGATTTAATGGTTGTTTATATTTCACATCATAAATCAGAATCTGCAAAGTAACTAAAATAAATGTAGTGGAGTAAAAATACCAGGTTATCCTCTGAATTGTAGTGGAGGAGAATTACAAAGTAACAATGAGCTGTCATGTGGGTATATATTAATGCTGCCCAAACCCGGCGCCAGAACAAATCTACAGAGAGGGCATATGATTTTCATGGGAGGGCACACAAAACCGTCATGTGCTGTGGCCCAAGATTTTCTTTTGGGGGTGCTGTGGGGTAGCTTGACATTTCATAGAGGGTGCTCTAACATTTAGGGTTTCCCATTAATGTACCTGCGCTACAGTTGAATGTTCTACTGCAACACTCCCCACACGCACATACACACTACACCCGCAACTGTTACAATGAAGGCTCGATAAACAGCTCACATATGGGTGTAAGCAGAGGTAAAGTGCTATTTTTATAAGTGGTGGCTGGACCAAACATCCTCTAGGGGGGTCCGGGGCATGCTTATATTGAAGTTAAAAGCATCAATCTGGTGCACTTTGAGAGCAACATTTGGAGATCTATAGGATACATCTCTCAACACCCATATAAAACAGAACCGTAAATAGATTTTCTTTTTCTTTATGGATATTTTACAAATCACTCCCCTTTCTAACTGTATTCTTGTTTTACTGTCATAGCATTTCATACCTGTTTTTCATTTATTATTCTTATATTACTATCTGACATCACATACATCGTAGTATTAAAGTTCAGTTTATTTATAAAAATAAAAATAAATAAATTCAAAATGTTTATAATTAATAAAAAAACGTGTTTATTGGGGGAGGGCAGGCATGTCAAATGGGAGGGCCTGGCCCTCATGGCCCTCCCATGGCGCCGGGAATGAATTGCTGCCCATCATGGACACAAGCAATTTTCACCCATTTATTAATTATATGTTTTAAATGTGATAACACCGATATGTTACTGGCAACTTCTAATTGTGGGAAAAACGAGAAATGTGTTGTTTAATTGCTGATATATTTATGATCCACGTCAAGTATTCAGTTTCGGTGGCAGTTCTTCCAGTTTGTCCAGAAGTCTTCTCATCAGGGCTCTATAAATAAAGAACTACGGCAGATGTGTAATATGTAATGCAGCCGAACCGTGTATTACAATGCTGTTATGTGATGACTTCCAAAGAGAAAGCAAGTAAACTCGGATTCAAGTATTATTTTCTTTCTTTTTAAGATATTTTTCGGATTTCATATCGCATTAACACCATATCCCAACTAGGGTTGCCAGAAACCGACCATGATCAAAATCGATTATTCGGCATCCCTGGCGAATAATAATCGATTAGTCGCCCCTCACAATGTATTTATTGCAATGCTGCCATTATTAAATACAGGCTACAGCTTGTATTAATAATAGCAGCATTGCAATAAATATTATTATAGCAATTTATTTATTGCAATGCTATTATTAATACAGGCTGTAGACTGTATTATTAATAATAGCAGCATTGCAATAAATAAATTGTGCGTGCATCGCGCATCTTCAAATAAAGGCAATGGCGGGCACTTTAGACAATAACAAAAAATAAACCACCATCATAGCCTGTATTAATAAGCAGCATTGAAATACATTCAAGAAATAGCCTATTGTGTGTGCGTGCATCTCGCATCTTCAAAAAAAAGGCAATGGCAGGCACTAGAACAATAGGCCATACAATTTCACCTTCATAGCCTAGTTAACAATCACGAATAAATAATAAATTGCAGTCAACAAAAACAATAGCATCACTTGCTTATGCATCGAAATAATAAATCAAAATGGCATTATAGTCTATAAATAACAGTAGGCCTATTGTATTGAACATTCTAACAAACAGTAGCGAGTGAGTCTTTTAGGCTATAGAAAATAGGCTCCAAATAATACAAAAGAAAGCTTAGCTTGCAACAACAAAACGTCTTACTATTTAGTTGTTCTTGTTCAAAAAGATGAGCTGGTCAACGTGGTCAGGGTGTGGCCGAGAGCGCAGCCGGTTAAGGATTAGTCCTGCCGCCGAGAAAACCCTTTCCGAGGGTACATACGTGGCCGGCACACACAAATATGACCTCGCAAGTTGTGCCAACCTTTCGTACTTCGTCTCATTTACTCTCCACCAATCGAGGGGATCCAAATGGGGAGCGATGCACTTTTCATCACAGTAGTGACTTAACTCCATTTCAGGAGTTACAGGTTCCTCTCTGTGGTATTCTTCTCCAAACAATGTTAGCATTGCTGACTTGTTGTCGTATCGTGGTCTCTTGCTCGCTGCAGACCCCCTCGCTGACTCAGACTCAGTCTCAGAGTCCTCCTCGGTGATCCCTGGTCTGGCGTCTGCTCCTAAGGCTGAAAGCAGCTCCTTGACTGAGCATCCCTGAGCGCATCGTTAGCAAACTTCAGATGTTTATGCCGCGGGTCAAGAAACGATGCGATGAACGGAACGTTCTTGGCACTCTCCACTTCGTCGGGTTTCAGTCGCCGTTTCAGTGACACAGACACGGTTTGCTTGTACTCCGCAACCTTTTTAGACTCTCCTGGAGCAACAGGCAGGTGTTTGGTCAGCAAAGTTGCTGTGACAGGATAAATCATGGAGCTGGAAACCCCTGACTCTCCACACAGGGCAGTAGTTGTGCATTTCAGGGAGCGCAACACCGGCAGCATCTCTTCCATCACGATCCAGCTGTCATCGGCCAGGTCAAGGGTCCTAGCGTCTGACAGAGTTGTGACACTTCGGTCAGAAAGAACCGCAGCAACAGCCCAGCGCTGCTCCAGCAGGCGATCAAACATGTCGTAGATGGAATTGTACAGCAGTACTGTATCAGGCGGTGAACTGGCAGTGTTTGATCAACCTGAAACATAATCAGAATTAGCTTTGTCACATCACAGGTTTAAGTAAAAGAAAAGAAGCAAAAACCTTTTTTTCTGCAAGTTCTATCATTTGTGTTACTTCCATAAAAAAGAAAAGGAAAAAGAAAGGGGGAGCAAACAAAGAAACCTGTTTCTGACACAGCGCCTGTGTTGCTACTGTGCTGTGGTGGAAATGTGACACAAGTGGACTGGCACCAGCGACAATATGATGGATGGCCTTCAGCTTGAATCCATCATTGATTGCAAGTTGGAGTGTATGGGCATAACATGGACTTGAATCCCAATCCAAGTACTCATTATTGGCGAGAGTGACCATGCTCGCGTTGTCATGTACACACGCAGTCACTTTCTCCAGTATCCCCCAGGACTCGGTAGCACTGCGGAGCTCCTCGGCTAAATTCTCTGCCGTGTGCCGTTCGGGCGTTGCACGGGTCTGTAGAACCGCACTCTTCATCTCCCATTCACTGTCGATGTAATGGCAGGTTATGGTAACGTACGATTCTGTTGTGAGTGCTGTCCGCCCGTCGGTGGTTATCGACACCGTTGAGACAGTTGACAAGCTTCTGTGCAGATCTTCTGCCTTATCCTTGTACAGCTTTTCAATACGTGTGGTCATTGTAGTACGGCCCGGGACCCTGTACTCTGGTTCCACGCATGCCATAAGCTTAAGGAAACCCCCTCCTTCCACGAAACGTATTGGCAGCATGTCCTTCACTAGCATATTGGTGATTAGTGCAGTTATTTCACCTGCACGCATGTCATCACAACGACGTGGCCTTGACGTGAAGTTGGTAATGGCTGGCTGTGCTGCGTCTTTCTCTGTAACCTCTTTGGCGTGCTTCGCACTCAAATGCGAACGCATTGTTGAGGTTGAGCTGTGATAGACCAACTTCTTTTCGCAGAGCTTGCATTTCACTTCCTTTGGACTTGTAAGTTCGAAGTAGTTCCACGAGGAGGAACACTTTTTACCTGCCATCTTTCGTCGCACGTGTGAGGGAGGGGGGGTGGGGGCAGGGTCGGTGTGTAGCGTGCTGCAGCAGCAGTCTGCTCTACTGCTTCCTCCAAGTTTACAGTAAAACAAACTGGTGGTGTGACCAATGGCCATTTACAATTATTAATACTATTACTATTATTAGCATTAGTCCATTTTGGTTGAAACTAAGCCAGAAAAAAAAATAATAATAATAATAAAACATTTTTTTTTAAATCGATTTTTAAAAATAATATTCGATTATGGAGACTGTAACGAATAATCGAAAAATCGAATAATCGCTGGCATCCCTAATCCCAACGTGCATTGCGGCTAAACAATCCAATCACCGAGTTTAAACAATAGCTGAGGATCTTGGGTAATCAGTTCAGTGGGTGTGTATCTGTTTAAAGTGACTTTATTTTGAAATTCAGTTCCTGAGGACGCCAAAAAAGCAGAGATTATAGAATTAAACAAATAAATAAAAACAAGGACAATTGTGTGTTATTGGTGAGTAAATAACAGTGTGTTATTTAGAAAAGAATAACAAATTAGAAGGAAAAAAAGATTTAAAAAATACAGATTTCAGTATTCTGAGGCTCTGAGCCCCGTTTATTTTCCTCACAGACGGCAAAAAAAGTCAGACAGAATACAATTTAAAATAAAAACAATAATCGTGGCTTGATATTGAGTAAGAACATGTTTTTGTGAACCCCACAGCTTCCGGTCTTCCAAGACCCAAACGGACAAACAGACGTGCTGCAGGCACGAAACACACTACCAATAGAAATACATTGCTTTTAAAATCGTTCAGTGTGACACAAAAAAAAGGGGGAAATCGTGTATGTGAACACGAATCAATAGAATGGTGGCCGATATACTGTCCCGTGGGTGAGATCCATCTGGTTATATGTTTGTTTTGTCTCCCTTCATTCATACCCAATAATGTGTGTGTTTTGGTAACTGTGGCCAAACTGGTGTTTGTGTGTGTCTCTCTTTCCCCCTGATTGTCTCCAATACTGACGTTTTCCTGAACATTTTTGCTTACATGGGAATGAAATGAATGACAATGACATTCATTCCCAGCGGGGTGCAACAACTAATCGACTTAATCGATTAAAATCGATTACCAAATTAGTTGCCAACGAATTCAGTCGTCGATTCGTTGGTGACGTCTTCACATGTGTTCTACACCCCGTTAAGCTCCAACGTTATCGCTCTTTTTTATCGGTACAGGAGACATTTAAAACATATGTCATATGTATTATTGCTACATAAACATTATATCGCAGTCTTAGTGTCGCCAACTCCGTTTCTAATATGCAATATTACTACAAAATGAGTCTATAATGTATTTTCGATCTTCCCAATTCAGACGAGATCTCTCCCCCACCTGCTTGCGAGGGGGCGGGGCAGTTTACACACACACGCAGCTGCTACAGTACATGCATGCAACACACACACACACACACACACACACACACACACACACGGAGGAGATGGCTGAGAGAACGCGCTCCGAGGTGTGGTTAAACTTTAGCCATCTCGATGTGGACAATGCTCGTTACCAAAAGTGCAATAACTGTTTATCATGTAAGGGCGGTAACATGAGCAATTTGTCGAAACATTTAGCAAAAGTGCTCCACATCCAGACGGAGGAATGCACCGGGTTCCACTGTCTTTCTAGCAGCTCTGTAGCCCCATCCACGAGGATCGTTTCCCCGTCAGGTGTTCTGTATGCTAGCAGCAACACACGGAGTTAACTACATTATACAAACATAGGTTAATGATTAGAGGTAACGGAGTTATTTATTTTGTTAAAGTTTCAGCTATTCTGTTTACAGTTCTGTCTTCAGGTTATTTAATATGATTTGTTTAAACATTGTTGTTTCTTTTGATGTGAAATATTATGCATTTAATTCAAATAAAAAGCGATGTTAGTTTTGTTCACAATTTGTTTTGTTAGTTTACCTTATTTCTTGTCAAAAGAACCGTTAATACTATCGTTAAAAGGACCGGATCGATAAGCAGTATCGATATAATTAGTAGTACAGTTAAAACCTTAACGATCTGAATAATCGATTAATCGTTTCATTAATCTATTTTCAAATTAGTCGTTTGTTGCCGCCCTAGAATGAATTAGAAAACACAAAATGTATTCATTTCCTTTGAGAACATGACTGTCGGTTTAAACACTTCATTTCATGGGTCTTACTTTGCACACAAGACAAAGTGACTGTGCTGCAAAGACAAGGCTTTATCGGCTCCTTATTTTGAGTTAAATGTTCTTAAGTTCACAACTCTATCTGATTTGATTTTAAGTTAACAAATTAAATGTTTGGTTTGCACCGGAACAAATATTTTTGATTGATGGTGCTGTGATCTGTTTTGATTTTGTGTGGATAATCATACAGCGAAAGATGTCTTTCTCAAAAATAAATGTGTGTAAAAACAAATGTAAGACATTTTCCTTTTAGTTTTATCTTGTTAACTTAATCATTTTCAATGTTACAAGTTTGTATTGTCTGCAGAAAATTGCACACCATCTGTCTCCAGAGAAACGGTGTTGGTTTCCAGGAGACAGTGTGGGGGCTTTGGGGAAGAATTGAGAGTTTTTTTACTAAAAAAGAAAAATGTGTGTTTTTGATGCCATGTTGGAGTTTAGTTTTTTTCTGCTGCAGCACGGTTTATTTCTTCCACTGTTGAGAGAAGAAGACACAACAGCTGGAAGAGGGCAGAGGGTACACACACACACACACACACACACACACACACTCTGCACTCAGTCACACTTTGCATGTCTTTCACAAACACATTCACACATTTCTCATTTTCACATTCTTCTTTTTTGCCTCCACACACAAACATGCACACGACACACACACAAACATGCACACACAAAACGCTTCAATTTGTCTCATCTCACAACATGAACTCACTCACTCGACTCCTCTCACTTTCTCTCTCACACACACACACACACACACATTTATAATTTTCCCATTCTTATTTTGTACCTACGCACAAACACACACATAGTGTGATTACTGAATTTATTACAGTAACGCAATACTTGTTACACCCAACTCTGGTTGTGTGTGTGTAAATGTGTATGTGTGTTCATGTTAGTCTTTTCTGGAAGGGTGTCCAGTCTCTGCTCCACCTCAACAACATACTCCTACACATGCAGGTTACCGTTGTTATCTGTTTTACACACACACACACACACACACACACACACACACACACACACACACACACACACACACACACACACACACACACACACACACACACTCTATCAAGGTCGTCCATCTCTTTGAAAGATAGGACAGCATTCTCACAGTAACCCTGTTTCCTGCAAACAGCTCCTCGTCTGTGTGACCTCTGACCCCCTGTTCGTGTGAGGGTGGCCCTGTGTGTGGTATCTCATATAACTGGGTGCATATCACTGTATTTCAATTTAAAAACCGCAACTACTCTTCACACAAGTATAATGTATGAAGTATTCTATGTAATGAATTTGATAGTAGTAGGTTGGTCTATTATAGTGTAAGGTAATCATTCTGTATATTTATATTGTGTATTTAATTTCTACTGCCTATGTATATATTTGTTATTTTGTTTTATTTTTAACCCGTGAAATGCCTGGTTTACATGTCGCTCAAACAATTACCTGAATTGGGAACATTACATTTAATCTAATGCTGATTATATATATTGTTCTTCCAACGTTAAGGTACATTTTAGACGTATGTGTGGCAGATTGAGGATTTGTCTGTTATGATTTGTCATATTTGTGATTTCAGTATCTGATATTAAGAAGTTTTAAGGAGATTTGGATTTTATCAAATGATCTTTGCTACAAGCTTCATGGAATTGTCCATTTTCTGATTTCTAATCACTTTAGGAGACACTTGTTTGTTACGTTCCCTCCTAACTAGGGGCACAAAGGGAAGTAACAAAACACCAAAATAACCGGGCGAGAGAAAAAGGAGAGGAAACTGTCTACTGAAGCCACAAGTGAGGTTTTAATGAATACAAAAGTAAAGAGGCTCACCAGCCAAATTGCAAACAAACTTAAGTAAATAAGGACAACTTTCTTCCAAAAGAAAGTGACCAACATTAAACAATGCACAGAGACACTACACTACAGCACGTAACACAGACTGCACACATGCGGCCAGAGGAGAAAGAAGAGAGCCACTGCAGCCTTCCTCAGGTCCTTTAAGGAGGCCCTGATTGGGGATTGGGAGCACCTGGGGGGGAGGCTGCACCTGGAGACAATCAGGGAGAGATAGAAACACACACAAAAGCACCCACATGCTCATTCAAATAGAATACAGTACGCTCGGGTACACCGTTTTTAAACTCCGCCAACATCATCAGCTCACACACTGAGGTAATATCATCAGCTTTACAAGCTCTACACCACCTGTCAAAGAGGACTTTCTTCTCCCTCGCAAAGTCCACATAACGTCTGGCCAGAAGTTTTCTTCAGGCCGCGAAAATACTGCCTGTAGGCCTCAGGCACAAGCTCATATGCCCTGAGAACAGCACCTTTAACATTCTCATACACCATACTATCCTCGACAGAAAGAGAAGAGCAAGCCTTTTTTACGCCCAGCTGGTGCACTCCATACCAGGAGTGGAGTGCACCAGCTGGGAGTAAAAAAGTAGGGCTTAACTCTAACGTCGGGCTTAGCTACGTCCGACGTAGTGATTAGAATTTACACCGAGTGCCCCAAGCTTGACTAGTCTCGGCCGTAGCTGCGCCTGGTCTTAAGATGCGTGTCCACGTGCATACACACGAAACAGTAATTGTTGCCAAGCAACGCCGTTTTACCATTTTACAGACTCAGAGGACCGCAGAGAAGAGGGAATTCCCACACCCACAGCGTCAGCGATGACTCAAGGGGAATCCCAAATGGCCACACCCCGAAAGAGAAAGAGGGATTTGTCAGAGCGACAGCGGGAACTGACGGAGAAAGAAATCGGTGCTGGAGGACCAATGAAACTTGTCTTATGGCCCGACATGCAGTTGTGCGATGAACATTAATCATGTCTCCCACAGTATTTTTGAAAGGCCCCGTTCGCGTAGAATCTGAGCGCAATCAGCACCTGCAAGGTTGGGGAGAGCGCAGCATGTGGGTCTGATCCGTGCTGGAGTTGAGGGGAGATCTCCTCGATTAATTCAAAAAGGGCTTGTCTGCCGAAACCTCTCCATCAGTTCACCGTCTGAATAGATGTCCAGTGGGTTTGCTCGATCACGGACCACTCGTTCTCTTCTTAATGCCCTTTCATTGTTAAACATGTAACAAGACGCCCTGCCATCGTTCATATCCTTCTTGCCTGTTTTACGTTACTATGGATACTAGTCTGTCTTTCCGATTTACGCCTGCTCCATACTAGGTGTAAAAGTTACACCCGGGAGCAACGCATAGAGGGCTTAAGTCTAAGTGGTGCACTAGTCATAACTTTAGTTTGGTCTCAACCTTCGGTTCTACGTCGGACGTAGAGTTACGCCCAGCTTATGCCCAGCTGGTGCACTCCACTCCTGGGCCTTGCCGACTAGCTTGCACTGTACAAGTATGGCCCACACATCTTCTGGCCAGCGCAGAGCATCAGCAATGTGCTCAAATGCAGTAGGTCTCCACTTCTGACTCACGAAAAACAGGGACCAAAGAAATGTCTACTCACGTCGAAGGAGGCAGCAGAGTCACCCACCACAGCTGCTTGGAGCTCTAGCTGACGCATCCGGACAGCAGTGTCTGCCTCCAACTTCCTGATCTCCAGCTCCCCTCTTGTTCACTAGAACTCTGAACACCAGGAGTAACACCGACGTGGCCTCCACTCGGAGATACTGCTGCAACAGCTCCGGCCACCATGCCAGGAGATTCCACGAACTGAGGCAGACTCAAACCCCCCTGTTCAACTAGTCCATTTAGCAAAGTAGCCTTGAGTTCACTTTTAACAAGAGCAGTGGAGACATAAACGTGATAGTGGTCAGCAATTAACCGCAAGTCAACCTTCCTACACCGGTCTAGCTGACACACAGTAGGCAGAGTTCCCGTTAGCCGGTAATTACCGGACTACGACCGGTAAAATATGCTGAAGACCGGCAAATCTAAATCTCTCCGGTCAAAGTGTCCGTTCAAAGTCATTTCCGTTTAGCGCAATACCACATCAGTTGTGCAACTTGCGCCATTTATGTGACAGACAAAAGAGTACAGTATGTGACAGACAAGAAGAGTATGTGACAGACAAGAAGAGTCAACTCTAATGTCTAACACTTCATGTGGAGAAAGAGATGTCCTGTATGTGTTGATTGTGCGTTGATCTGTTGGTAATGCCTCGGGGGTTCCGGTGGACATGTAAACAAATGCATAATGCTGCGCTATACTTTGCGGCCTCACCCAGTTGCATAGCGACACTTATTGTGTAGTTGTCTTTTAATAAGCAGGTAGTCATATCATTAGCTATAACTAGCTGGATCTGATCGATATGGACATAAACGCGAGTGAAGTTTAATCTGACGGGAGAGAGATCAGCTGCTGCTGACGAGTCGAGACTCGACACGCAGCTCTGCATGATCACATGCAGCGGTGAGCGGAACAAAACACACACTTCAGGTTAGAATATCACACCTAGCTATTTTAATGACCTCTCAAACTACCGTAAATGAGGCGAAGCCTGCGAGCTAGTTCAGGCAGTCAACTCGAGCACTTATGCTGCATTCATACATAACGCCCCCTTGCCGCTCTACAACCAACCAAACAGAGTCTCCTTAATATGCCGCTCTATTTAATCTGCCAGATCGCTCACCATGCATTGCTTGCTGCTGCTATTGATGCAGCTACGTCGCTGCTGCTTGCTGCGTTCATTTGCTATTGCTGCATTCATTTGCTATTGCTGCGTTCATGTTCGTGCTGCTGTGTTTCATGTTGCTGCTGCTTGCAAATGTCTATTGCAATCTCCGACTAGGGTGACCAGATGTCCCGCTTTGCGCGGGACTGCACAGCATTTTCCCGACTTTTGGTGCGTCCCGCAAATTGAGACGATGTCCCGCATATTTCATTTTGATTGGCTAAAACGCTTTTCTTTAAAATCAGATTCATCCAATGGCTGTTGAGAAAGCAGGGAAGGCTATCATCAGGGGGCTGCGTTTGCTGTCAATCAAACTGTAACACACAGCGGGTGCTGGTCAAGTGTTAACCAATGAGAGTAACTCACTCACACACACCCCCCACCCCGCCAAACAACAACAACAACAACAACAACAACGAACGCAGGCGACGCAGCAGGTTATGGAAAATGGAGGAAACTGAAACTACAGCTAAGAAGAAAAGAAGATGCACATACAACAAAGACTGAAGGCACTTACCCGCGGGTGCAGCCAGTGCAGGGCGACGCTCAGAGAGTTTTGCAATCTTTACAAGAGTCATTTTTAAATTTCACATGGCGGTAAATACGACGTTAAAAGACACAGAGAATGCGATTCTCACAAGAAACGTGTCGCTCAAAAAGAGACATCCCACCCTATGGAGACACTCCTACTCAAACCAAAAACATGATGGCCACTCAGACGAGGTGACAGCAGAAACAACCAGTGGGGGGGGGGCCCACCTGCTGCTGCTGTGATGGACAAAACTGAAAGCTATTTTATTTTATGTATTATTATGTTTCTGTTCCCTCCTGGCCAGTGTTGGTTTTATGTTATCTATTAATTTATGTTGTGCCTACTTGTACCGGTAATACACTAGTTGAATTAAGAAGATGCATTTCTAAACACTTGAAGTGAATAATGCCTGCTGCCTTGGTTTACTTTTCTTTATCAAGAAACTGCATTTTGACTTCACTTTCTGCTCAGTTGTTATATATTTGTTACGTTTTTTTTTCTGGGGGTTGGGGGGTGCTGTTGAGAGTGTCCCACATTGTCCCACACAACCATACTCCTTGTCCCACATTTGGTTTGTTGGGATCTGGTCACCCTATCTCCGACTCTGGAACCGAATCGTCATACGCAAGAAGCCGTAAGAAATGCCTCATTCCCGAAACACAGGCTAGCTCAGAGCATGGTTCAGACGCCGCTGGAACGAGCCACAGGTCCCGCACGACACGCATTCAGGTGTCCCTTCCGTCCTCATCTGGAGTAGCTTTTAATATCCTTTGGGCCAGAGGAAGTCCCGAGTTCTACGCCAGCTCCGGTAACAACCCCTCTCTTGTGTGTCAGCTAAGAGTCGCACTGTCTCTCGGTCGGTGGGTATTTAAACAACAAAAAAGGCAGGAGCAAGCTGACTCCGGCATTCCCAAAGTACCTGCCATCCTGTCCTACCATCTCGAAGTAAAATCAGCGCTTGAAGCCTTTAATTGCACGATATATTCCCGTGAACAAACTCGATTTCCTCTACCTGCAATGTAAACAAATGTTTCTACTTCCGCGTTCAACCACGTTGTGCCACTGACGTCACACTCCCGAGGATTCTGGGAATTGGAGTCCCAGATCCAGCCACGAGTTCTTGCTTCCTGACAGGTATATAATACTATTCTGCATAAGCAATGTTTTATTATGGAAATATTTGGCCTGCAGTAAGTCATATTTGAGGCAATTATACAGAAGTTGATTATATATAAGTACTTATACTAGGCCTACTATAAATCAATGAAATTAAAAACGGAAATAAATTAATAATTTCCATCACGTGAATATGAAGGGAAGCTCGATACATTTTTGACCATCATTTTAGACTTCAAAAACGTGCTCCTACAGTGTCTTTTCTATGAATACCATGAATCATTCTCTGCCAAGCGGCCATATACATTTAATCACCTACCAAAGAAGAGTTTTTCCTCACAGGAATTAAGCTCTACCTGCAATATCTGCCCCTCGCTGGGTGTGCCTCAGGAGGCTTCATGCTGCAAATCGTTTCCAAGCTCTTCCTAATCACAGATGTTCGTCAAATGACCTTATCACAGGCTTAAATCAAGGTTTCTTAGCAAGTTATGCTGGCTCCCAGGGACCCATGTCTGTTGAAACCTGCACTCAAGACTGAAGTTTGCACTGAAGGAGCCAGGAGTATTACACGTGCTGCTATTTAAACGTTTAAAAACACGACAGGCCCCTAGCCTAGTGCTAGGAGGAATTATTCTAGCAACGTTTCTTTATTGAGCCGTTCCTCACAATTATTCTGTTAAGACTTTATTAACTACTACAATTGTTCCCGTTTCTTTGCTCTGTAGATGACATGAAAGGGAAAGCAGACATCCCATATGCCTTCTGTGGCATATATATTTTAAGGTTTTACAATCAAATGTGCATTTGGTTGCCTGGTTAACCTTTGCAGGGGGTGCCCACTGCGGGTGGCAGAACAGACCTGAATCCAGTAGACTTCTCAGAATGACTAGAGATCTTCTCATAGTCCAAGACAGTTAACAGGCACAGCAGAATCCCGATATGGGCCATTTCCCCAGACCAGCACACAGTGTCCGCGATGTTCCTGGAGCAAAATCAGCACAGCAGCAAAGGACAGGCGAAAAGAGCAGCGTGGAAGCGCTCCGGTCCCTCCGTGGTATCCCCGGGGTGAAAGCAGGCTCTGCAACAGCAGAACCAGGACAGGTGGAAAGCAGGCCCCAGCGGTGGTAAAATCCTCCTGCGTACAGCAGCACACGCCCGGTGGAAGCAGGCCAAGCCCGAAGCGTGGATCCACTCCGTCTCTCCGCGACGACTCCGAGGTAAAAACCTCTCCAGTACAGCCGTATTCTACAGGTGGGAGCAGGCCTCCGTAGATCGCAGGCAGCAACAGGTGGAGCCGCTCCGTCTCTTCGCTCCGTCTCCGGAGGTAAAACAGCTCAGTACAGCCGGCCTCGGCAGATCGCAGACAACTAAAACTACTACTTGTATAAGCAGGGATGGCTCAAAGTTTGTAAGCAGGAGAGCTAGATGCTAACATATGCCAGATGCTAACAGGTAGTGCGAGCCTGTAGAAATTGCGACTGCCTCCAATGACGTGATGACCTTAAGGCACCGTAGTCTTAGGTCACGTTCACACCTGCTTGGTTAGTACTATTGAATCGGTCCCTGTAGCGTTAACCCCTTGATGCGGTTCGTTGGATTGGTGTGGAAGCAGTCCGATACCTCTGCTCCGCCTAAAAGAGGTGGTCTCGGGTCGCTCGCTAGTAAACTCTGGAGAGGTTCATTGCTGGTGTCCGCATCAAAACATGGGAAACAACTATTTGCGCATCATCGCTTGTTTTGCTATCTATGCTGCGAACATACCTATAGGGTCATGCATTCATTCTGGTGACTGCTTACCTCACTGGTCCCCTGTGTACAGAGAAAAGGCAGTGGTACAATTTCATCAGAGCTACCTGTCATCGGTGAAACCTCCTCACTGCATAACGTCTCATTATGTGTTATAATGTTTTGAATGCACGTTGTCTGATTAATAATCCTATGCGCCGGCCGCAGAGTCTGTTGATGTGCTCTCCAGATTAACAGCAGTATGAAAATAACCTGCCAATGCTCCATGATGCAGGCTACTGTAGGAATTGCTGAGATCTGCATTTTATCCGCTTAATGTCCCGCCAATTGTTGAAAAAGCATCTCCGTACAATGACTTTAGTTTACAGTTCATAGTCTGTTTGAGGTTGCCTGGGTGAACGCAAACCCAACCTTCTGCAAATGAAACAATGTAATACACTTGCGTCTGGTGTAAAGACGCGGACTATTCAGCATGAATGCAATCTTAGAGATGGCTATTGCTCAGATCTTTGGTCTTAGCCCCTCTGCGATGAGTAGAAGGTTATGTTCATTCTTTTATAATGACCTTGCGGTGTCCTCAGATCCTCTCTAGTTACTTACAGATGCTGCGCCTTCTGCTGGTTCGGGGGATTTCACAATGAGTGGTTTGCCCCACCAGCTTGCCATGCCCTCGTTCAACCAAACGACTCTGGATCTACACGTCAAGCCCTCAAGGATTTCCCATATTCTGCCTCCAACCAAGAGCATGATTCAAAGCATACAATTCAGCTTGGTACTTTATCTTCTTCTGTCCCAACCTCCTCTGCGTACTTATGCAATAGATATTATAGTTGTTCATGCATTAATGGTATTTTCATTAGAATCCTGCAATCTTCAAGTGCTAAGTATTAAGCCACGCTAGAGTTCATTAATTTGCTCCTCAAGGGCCTTAAGAAGGCACGTCCTCCACGCAATGATAAAGACTGCCTCTTAACTTTGCACCCTCAGCATAATCTCTCCCTTACTGAATTAACTTTGGAGATCAAATATACACACTGTTTTGAAACATTCAATGTCTGACAGTTCTGATTGGGGAGTCAAGGAACCCCGAATAATCATTGCTAAAACTAACACTGTTTTCTTTGTCCTTTATCTTCCATGCTGAACTTCTCGCATCATTGCCCTCTGACACATGCGTTGGCACCCATGTGTATTCGATGGCTGCAAACCCTACGACGAGGGTTCTCCTCCAAGCTGCGTGATATCTGCCTAAGCTGCGACCTGCCCCAGATCGCTATTCCCACTGTTGAAGAATCTGCACAGCCACAACCGCAGCTCTATATCCGCCTACCTCAACCCTGAGTATCCTGGGCCGTCGGTCATCTTCTGCCCACCAGCGCTATATCATGCCTCACATGAATGAGATCCTTGCAGCACAAACAACCATGAGCTCTTGCACTACTCGATGATGAGTAACGTTCAAAGATGTATATCTGTAGAATCCTGTTATTGCATACCAGGTGGTTGCTGGGTTAGATTATATTTATTTCATTATAGTATATTCCCCTCATAGCTGCATGCTTGGGGGGGAAAGCTCATTGTCGCTGCCTCAAAGACCTAGACATGGCAGTCTTGATAGGTAGTATATTCCCCTCAAAGCCGCGGTGCTGAGGGGGGGGTCGGCACTGGTCACTTCCAGGCCTACACATAGCAGTCTCGCTAGGTAGTATATTCCCCTCAAAGCCGCGGTGCTTAAGGGGGATGGCTTTTCGGGCTGTTCCCGGGCCTTCACATAGCAGTTTCATTAGGTAGCATATATAGGTAGTATATTCCCCTCAAAGCCGCGGTGCTTAAGGGGGATGGCTTTTCGGGCTGTTCCCGGGCCTTCACATAGCAGTCACTAGGTAGTATATTCCCCTTAAAGCCGCGGTGCTTAAGGGGGATGGCTTTTCGGGCTGTTCCCGGGCCTTCACATAGCAGTCACTAGGTAGTATATTCCCCTTAAAGCTGCGGTGCTTAAGGGGGATGGCTTTTCGGGCTGTTCCCGGGCCTTCACATAGCAGTTTCATTAGGTAGCATATATAGGTAGTATATTCCCCTCAAAGCCGCGGTGCTTAAGGGGGATGGCTTTTCGGGCTGTTCCCGGGCCTTCACATAACAGTCACTAGGGAGTATATTCCCCTTAAAGCCGCGGTGCTTAAGGGGGATGGCTTTTCGGGCTGTTCCCGGGCCTTCACATAGCAGTCACTAGGTAGTATATTCCCCTTAAAGCCGCGGTGCTTAAGGGGGATGGCTTTTCGGGCTGTTCCCGGGCCTTCACATAGCAGTTTCATTAGGTAGCATATATAGGTAGTATATTCCTCTCAAAGCCGCTGTGCTCAGGGAAGAATCGGCTCTGGGCTATTCCTCAGGCCTACACATAGCAGTCTCACTTAGTAGTATATTCCCCTTAAAGCCGCTGTGCTTAGGGGGAATGGCCACATGGCAGCTCGCCAGGCCCTCTACTTATCAGTCTCACATCACCAGCGTCAGGCTCGGGCTATGCAGTTTTGGGGGATAGTATCTAATCTCCATGCAGTTTTGGGGGTTAGTTATTTAATCATCACTCATCGTGCTATGTATATCTATGGAGTGATGATGCCCGAGCCTAGTCGCCAAACTCAACTATATGCTGCTTCTAATAAACATGTTAAAGGAACACGTGAGTTGTCTGACTGAAATGAGGCGAAGCCTGCGAGCTAGTTCAGGCAGTCAACTCGAGCACTTATGCTGCATTCATACATAACGCCCCCTTGCCGCTCTACAACCAACCAAACAGAGTCTCCTTAATATGCCGCTCTATTTAATCTGCCAGATCGCTCACCATGCATTGCTTGCTGCTGCTATTGATGCAGCTACGTCGCTGCTGCTTGCTGCGTTCATTTGCTATTGCTGCATTCATTTGCTATTGCTGCGTTCATGTTCGTGCTGCTGTGTTTCATGTTGCTGCTGCTTGCCTGCCCCACCACCACCCCAGCTTCCACCTGTAGGCTCGGGGGTTAGTTATTTAATCATCACTCATCGTGCTATTTATATCTATGGAGTGATGATGCCCGAGCCTAGTCGCCAAACTCAACTATATGCTGCTTCTAATAAACATGTTAAAGGAACACGTGAGTTGTCTGACTGAACTAGTTATAGATATGTTTAGTTTTACTGTTGAGTCACTCGTTACTGATCCTCGAGCTGCATGATACTGGCGGGCTGTCAGGAGAGGGAGAGCGCTCCGTTTATTATTCCTGTGTTATTGTAAGTTCACTTTTGAATAATGTAGTTAATCTACTATAATTACACTGAACACAAATATAAACGCAGCACTTTTGTTTTTGCTCCCATGTTTCATGAGATGAACTCAAAGATCTAAAACATTTTCTATATACACAAAATAACCATTTCTCTCATACTGTTCACAAATCTGAAAGAATCTGTGATAGTGAGCACTTCTCCTTTGCCGAGATAATCCATCCCACCTCACAGGTGTGGCATATCAAGATGCTGATTTGACTGCATGATTATTGCACAGGTGTGCCTTAGGCTGGCCACAATAAAAGGCCACTCTGAAACGTGCAGTTTGCTTTATTGGGGGGGTCTGGGGGGTCCGAAAACCAGTCAGTATCTGGTGTGAGGGTTAGGGTTAGGGTAATGTTGTGAATCGAGTGGCCTGTGTTCGTCGTCCATAACATACGCCTGCCCATACCATAACCCCACCACCACCATGGGCCACCATCTTCAGCATCAATTATTTTTGAAAGTGTAATACATAAGAATCAGTTAATTGTTACTATTAATGATCTGGACATGCAGAAGAGCTAAAATGATCACAAAATATTGTCAACATTAATTTTCCATGTCTCTCTCCTTTCCATAACCTCCAGCCTCTCTTCCATCTTCTTTAGTCTCTCTGTCTTCTTCCTGTTCTCTACTCTCTCTGTCCTCTACCCTTTCTCTTTGTTTAATCTCTCCCTCCTTGTTCACTTGTTGCTCCTCCTCACTTGTCGCTCCTGCCATTGAATCAAAAGCAATTCAGCCATTTAGTTCATTTCACTGGTTCCTTTGCATTATTTTTTTAATTTTAATCTGTTTTGTTTGATTCTCAAAATAGAACTAGGATGTAATCAAATTGTGTATTATACAATTGTATGTTATTATGACATCATAACTGCAATAGATGTATGTTGTGTACAAATTATGCCTATTGTCTATAGTGTAAATGAAGACCAAGTTATTGATAGATGGAGAGATAGATGGGGTTATTAAGCCTACATTCTTTTGTGTGACTGTAACTGCAGTTCCTCCCTGACTCCCCTCTCTCTCTCTCTCTCTCTCTCTCTCTCTCTCTCTCTCTCTCTCTCTCTCTCTCTCTCTCTCTCTCTCTCTCTCTCTGCCTGTCCCGTCTCTTCCTTACCAAAGCTGAGCTTCGACTGACGTAGTCTTTTCATTATAGCTGAGTCAGTGTAAAAAGAAAACAATACAATGTTATATCTTCAATGTTTTACTCATTGAAATGAAAGAAAAGCATTACAACGTTTGTTAAAAGGTAATCCTTCTGACATTGGATGCATGTAATCAACTGTAGCTCTCTAGCTAGTTTATTCACGCAATTTAAACCAAAGTTTAGCCTCTGGAGCTCTCCTCCCTGGAGAACAGAAACACCAGCAACCCGCTGGACTCAGATCTCGAGATGCCTCATCACTCCTCTGCTGCTCCGGTTCAAGTCCGGGCTGCGGTGGTTTGTTGACACATGTCGTCTTCTTCTGTTTGCTTTAATCGAGGCTACGTAGTTATGCAGCGCCCCCATCGTCAGTAAATGGAAGTACTTCAAAATACCCCGAGGTCCGGACCTCGGTGACCTCAATGGTGGATACGGCCATGCCCACAACGGACATACAGTTTGCAAACGTTTCCCAGGTCCAACGCAACGAGCCCCCATATGTTACAACCTGGCTCGTGGGCTGTAACATAAAGCAGGGAGGCGAGACGAAGAGTAAGAAAATAACAATTGTTTATTCTCAATAACCAATTAAGTGAAGAGAACTAGCAACAGGTCCCCGAAGCTGGCCCGGAGTGAGTGCCCAAAGGAGTGAGAGCGACGTAACGGCTGGGCTCCTCCTATATCCTTTCCAGGTGCAGCTCATCAGGCAGGTATCCTCCCACAGGTGCGACTCATCAGCCATGAACCTGTGAACACCCACAAAGCACACCCACAACCAGACGGCACCCCACGTGGTGTGGAGGGGTTGTCACACCACCAACTGCTCCA
Source organism: Champsocephalus esox (assembly GCA_036324585.1). Lineage (NCBI taxonomy): Eukaryota > Metazoa > Chordata > Actinopteri > Perciformes > Channichthyidae > Champsocephalus > Champsocephalus esox. Next base: position 4,845,563 of record CM070488.1, read on the forward strand.
AAACAAAAGCCATACACGGCTACAAACGTCTTTTTTTAACACAACAACCTATCGCTACCGCTTCACAAACACTGACACCAGTCTTTCCAATAACACAACTTCCCCAGATCCTGCCTTCCACAACTCACCTAACTATCTTCTGGAGCGTGCCGGGCTCGAGGCGACTTTAAAGGCAAACACCCCACCCAGGATTACCCCGAAAATAAAAAAGGCAAAATAATAAATGAGTGTCTGAAGGAAGGACTGATTCAGCCCAGCTAGACACTCCCCTATCCAAACTGAGGAAGCTGTTAACAGTAAGACACTTCACAGCCAATGCTACACTTATATACACTACTGCTCACCACCAAACACAATATCAACACTATACAACAAACAATCAAATACTCACTCCTTGTCTCAAAGATCCCGGACGAGTCCCCATTTGTTCATTTCTATTTAAAATAAGACATTTAGTAAGAGATTAGAGTTAGTTATTTGAACAACCTACAATAAATCCAATAGAACGATGTGGAGGTGATGGGTTTGCTTTGAAGGTGGGGTAGGTAATTTTGGAGAAACCAGCTGGAGTGCGCTAGAATTTGAAAATACACAGCCGGAAAAAATCTGCCACTTCCTCACAGAGCCTCTCCTCCAACACACACAAACGTGCACATGACCAATGAGGGCACGAGATAAGTTTGTGCCCAGATGGAAGGCTGACAGGCAGGTAGGCCATCCAGTTACTTTAGCCGGGCCGGCTCAGATGATTGGTCGTGCTGTTTACAGCGCCACGGCTTCCACAGATGACATATTTTTATGGATTTTTTGTCAAAGCACTTAAGATATTCATTGCTATCGGGATATAACAAAAAATGTATCTCGAGCCGGTTTCTCAAACTTACCTACCCCACCTTTAAATGTCTATTTTAGTTAATTAACACAAAACAGGTAAAAAAAGACCTGATAAAGAAAACAGAAAATAAAGCACTGGAGTGGAATCAATCCGCTGACATGTTTTTTTGTTCTTCTACCTGTAAAGCAGCGGGAGAGAGGAATGAACAGATGTGTTCAGTCCTCAGACGTATACCGTGTCATCAGACAGCTTTTTATGAACTCATAATTTAAGAGTGTTGTCAGATCAGAGGAGACGAGGGCCGCTGTGGCTCAGAATAACTTAAATCGTACAAACAACAAACTAAGTGACACTCACACTTTGTGTTTTTCAGTCGTTCTCACGGTTTGTCTGTGTTTTATTGCTCCTTCTCTAAACTTTAATTAAATCAAAACCAATCCCAAATTCAAAGTGAAACGTGTAAATGAGACAACAGCAGCTGGAATTGTTCAGCGTGTGAAGTTTGATGAAACTTTTCCTCAGTTTCAGTCCCACGGAGGACGTCTTCAGCTCTCATTTCAAACCTGATCAGGCAGGAAACACAAAAGAAGGTTCCATCAATGCAAAACAACAAGAAAGCAATATAATCCTTAATTCAACTTTATTGCAACAAAACCACAGAGGTAAGTAGTTTCTTTTCAGACGTCTTTTTTTTCCTTTTTTTCTTTTGTATTCACTTACTTTAAAACTGGCCTTTTATTTATATATATATATCATTTTGGGTATATTCTACACATCCATTAGCTGAAAGGCGCTGAACTTTCAAAAACCATGCAAATATAAAAACACAAAGCACATGCAAATAAAGTAACATATTCAACAACTTGACAAAAAATAAATACACAAAATATTGCTTTTTAAATATGATCGCCGATCACAGTTATGCAGAGCTGAGTTAATGTTAATTCTTAATTCAGCATGGAATTAGAAGTTGTCTCCAAGGGGTAGGAAGTGAGGGATATGAACCTTGTTAGCTAATTCTTTGTTGTCTGATAAACGGTTAATTGATGAAGTGGCCTATTTGTTTTTTTGTTTGCTAGAGTAGACCTGACATTTCTTCAGCGTTGTTTAGATGGAGACGGCGAAGTTCTCTTTATACATCCATGAAGCAGTCGTGGGGAGCTACTGTACCTCAATACTTTCTTCATGTGGAAGATGGTAAACGAATACATTGGGATTGGCCCTAAGGGGCTACATGGTAGCTGTATATTCACAACATCAGCATGCTAATGTGTACCAGGTATAATTTGTACAATGTTCGATATTGTAGTGCCGAGAGAAGGGAGTCGGAGGCGGTGCATCGAAGGTGCAAAGTTGGTTTTATTGAGCAGCAGAAAACCACATGTTGCCGGCTTGAAGTCCGGGAAGAGAAAGGAGGGCACACAGGAGGTACAGTCGACATGTGTGTCCGTGCAGAACAATACCCCCAACTTGTAGTTCCATGAGTGAATTATGATAAACCAACCCAGTCTCACGGCATTTCGTGTTCACCATCACGATTTTTAATCTATTGATTCGTGTTCACCATCACGATTTGCCCCTTTTTTTCGTGTTGCACAGGACGATTTTAAAAGCAATGTATTTCTACTGGTAACGTGTTTCGTGCCTGCAGGCTGCATTACGTCTTTTTCTCCGGTCGGGTCGTGGAAGACCGGAAGCTGTGTGGTTCATAAAAACATGTTCTTACTCAATATCAAGCCACAGTTATTGCTTTTATTTTAAATCGTATAATTTCGGACTTTTGTTGTCGTCTGTGAGGAAAATAAATGGGCTCAGAGCCTCAGGATACTGAAATCTGTATTTTTTAAATCTTTTTTTCCTTCTAATTTGTTATTCTTTTCAAAATAACACACTGTTATTTACTCACCAATAACACTCAATTATCCTTGCTTTTATTTATTGGTTTAATTCCATAATCTCGGGCTTTTTTGGCGTCCGTCAGGAACTGAATTTCAAAATAAATATAACTGGAAACAGACGTAGGCATTTCGAGCGATTACCCAAGATCCTCAGCGATGGTTTTAAGCTCACTGATTGGATGTGTTAGCCGCAATGCATGCTGGGATTTGGTGTTTATATTATATGAAATCCGGAAAACATTTTAAAAGTATAAAATACTTAATTCCGAGTGCTCTTGCTTTTCTCTTTGAAAGTCATCACATAACGGCATTGTAATACACGGTTCGGCTGCATTACATACTACAGATCTGCCGTAGTTATTTATTTAGAGAGCCCTGATGAGAAGACCTTTGGAAACACTGGAAGAAATGGCACCGAAACTGAATACTTGACGTGGATCATAAATATATCAACAATTAAACAACATCTTTGTCACGGTTGAGTGAAGGAAGCAGGACCCAAATGCAGATAACTCTGATAAACCTTTATTTCAAGGATAATGAAACTAACAGACAAAACAGAACACTCACCGGTGAACTCAGTCACCAACAAAAGACGAACCGACAAAGACAGACAGAAAAACCACAACTTAAATACACACAAGACTAATCATACAAACAAGACACAGGTGAGGAGGGAGGAGAAAACATGGGGGCACCAGGTGAACACAATCGGGTAAATTAGACACACCAGGGAAACTAACGACAGGGAACCACAGACAGATTTAAACAGGACAAAACGCAGACAGAAAACCAAAAATAGATCTAGACAAGACACCATAGAGACAGATCGTGACAGTACCCCCCCCCTCAAGAGACGGATCCCAGACGTCCCAAAAAACCCCCACAAAAGTCCAAAACCTCAAGCAGGGTGGGTGGAGGGGGTTCAGCGGAGGGACGTATCACTAGGCCACCAGGGTGGGTGGAGGGGGTCAGGAGGACGGGACTGAGCTGACCACCAAGGAGCACAGCAGAGGACCAGGAAGGGATCTCGGGCGGACGGCCCGGGGGCAAGGCAGAGTTCAAGGAGGGGTTCTCGGGCGGACGGCCCGGGGGCAAGGTAGAGTCCATGGAGGGGCGAAGACCACAGCGGGCAAACTCAGGGGGCCGAGCATGAGAGCGAAGACCGTGGCACTCAGGGGGCCGGGCTCGAAGGCGAAGACCACGGCTCTCAGGGGGCCTGGCTCGAAGGCGAAGACCGCGGCTCTCAGAGGGCCGGGCTCGAGGGCGAAGACCAGACAGCTCCGGAGGCCGAGCAGGAAGGCGCTGACGGGACAGCTCCGGAGGCCGGGCAGGAAGGCGCTGACGGGACAGCTCCGGAGGCCGGGCAGGAAGGCGCTGACGGGACAGCTCCGGAGGCCGGGCAGGACCCGGTATCGGCCGGACAGGAACCAGAGCCGGTGGGACAGGCTTCAGCAGGATCCCCCACGGAAGAGGACCAGGAGTTGGCAGGACCCCCGATGAGACAGGTAACGGCGGGACCTCCAATGGAACAAGACATGGGATTGGCAGGACTCTCAGCGGGTCCTCCAACGGAAAAGGACATAGGGCTGGCAGGACCCCCAACAGAAGAGTAGTCGGCGGGGCCTCCAACGGGACAGGACACAGGGTTGGCAGGACCCCCGGCAGGAGAGCAGTCGTCGGGACCTCCAACGGCACAGGACATAGGGTTGGCAGGACCCCCAGAAGAAGAGTAGTCGGTGGGACCTCCAACGGCACAGGACATAGGGCCTGGCAGGACCCCCGGCAGAAGAGTAGTCGGCGGGGCCTCCAACGGCATAGGACATAGGATTGGCAGGACCCCCGGCAGGAGAGTTGACGGCGGGACCTCCAACGAGACAGGACAAAGGGTTGGTAGGACCCCCGGCAGGAGAGTAGTCGGCGGGGCCTCCAACGAGACAGGACACAGGGTTGGCAGGACCCCCGGCAGGAGAGTAGTCGGCGGGGCCTCCAACGAGACAGGACACAGGGTTGGCAGGACCCCCGGCAGGAGAGTAGTCGGCGGGGCCTCCAACGGCACAGGACATAGGATTGGCAGGACCCCCGGCAGGAGAGTAGTCGGCGGGGCCTCCAACGGCACAGGACATAGGATTGGCAGGACCCCCGGCAGGAGAGTAGTCGGCGGGACCCCCAACGGGACAGGACGAGGAGCTGGCAGGGTCCCAAGCGAAACCTCCAACGGGGCAGGAGTAGGGACTTGAGTGGGAACTCGAGAGGTGACTGGAGAGGAGACTCGAGAGGGAACTTGAGAGGGGACTCGAGAGGGGACTCGAGAGGGGACTCGAGGGGGGACTCGAGAGGGAACTGGAGGGGGGACTCGAGAGGTAGCTCGAGAGGGAACTCGAGAGGGGGACTTGAGAGGGAACTGGAGAGAAGACTTGAGAGGGAACTGGAGAGAAGACTTGAGAGTGGACTCGAGAGGGAACTGGAGGGGTGACTTGAGAGTGGACTCGAGAGGGGACTCGAGAGGAGACTCGAGAGGGGACTTGAGAGGTAACTCGAGAGGAGACTCGAGAGGGAACTGGAGGGGTGACTTGAGAGAGTTGGTTCGCCAACAGAACACGGGGGGCTGGAGTCGGCCGGTATGCTGACTGGACTCGGGGAGCTGGCGTCGGCTGGAGAGCCAGCAGGAGACGAGGTGCTGGAGTCGGCCGGTATGCTGACAGGACTCGGGGAGCTGGCGTCGGCTGGAGAGCCAGCAGGAGACGAGGTGCTGGAGTCGGCCGGTACGCCGACAGGACACGGGGAGCTGGCGTCGGCCGGAGACGAGGGGCTGGAGTCGAAACCATGGCTGTTGGGGCCAGGACTGAGGCTGCAACCATGGCTGTGTCGGCCAGTTCTGTTGCCGGAACCATGGCTTCTGGGACCAGTACTGGAGCCCGAACCATGGCTGCTGGATCTGGAACCAGAGCTGGAACCATGGTTGCTGGGTTCAGGACTGGGGCTGGAACCATGGCTCTTGGGGCTCGGGCTGCTAGCTTGGCCTTGCGACTCCTCTTAGCAGCCGCCTGAATACTCCGTGGACCTCCATAAGCCAGACGAGTTCCAGAATACGACTCCTGGACAGGAGCAGGAACTGGGGCAGAAGCATGGGTTGACTCCAGACGGAACACACCGAGACGTTTGTATTCAGCAGGCTGGAAATTACACACCCAGAGGAAGTTCAAAATCCAGCCAGGTAAGAATTTCACCAAGTCTGGTTTCTCCATAGCCAACTGGTGCGCCTCTACCAGAGCGGCCTCCTTCTGCAGAACACTGGACGCTCCCTTCCACCAATCATAGCAGCAAGCCAAATAAAAGGAAAAATGTTGTAGTTCCACCTCAAAAGGATCATCTGCTGGGTCCATTTCTGGTCGGTTCGTACTGTCACGGTTGAGTGAAGGAAGCAGGACCCAAATGCAGATAACTCTGATAAACCTTTATTTCAAGGATAATGAAACTAACAGACAAAACAGAACACTCACCGGTGAACTCAGTCACCAACAAAAGACGAACCGACAAAGACAGACAGAAAAACCACAACTTAAATACACACAAGACTAATCATACAAACAAGACACAGGTGAGGAGGGAGGAGAAAACATGGGGGCACCAGGTGAACACAATCGGGTAAATTAGACACACCAGGGAAACTAACGACAGGGAACCACAGACAGATTTAAACAGGACAAAACGCAGACAGAAAACCAAAAATAGATCTAGACAAGACACCATAGAGACAGATCGTGACAATCTTCAATTTCTCTTCACACAATACGTCTCCTTGCAGTATCAACACTAATTCGGCTGACTTTTACATTTGATCTAATTCATAGATAGGTTATATTTACACCATAACGGTGCACAGCTGATAAAAAAGGACTGTAGTTTTCAAAGATATTACTGATTTTCTTTGAATGTAAGAATGTAAATACTGAGTCTGAAATAGTATAGCAATATGCTGTAAAATGATGTGAAAGCATGCATAAAACTATACATCTTCAGATGTTGTACATACAAGTGTCTGTGTGTACCTTGTGTGCCTAGTGGTTAAAGCACGTTATTGAATTATTGTTTGTATGTGTTATATTTGATTAAAAAAATATTAAGAGTACATACTTTCATAGGGGGAAAGTATAAATATGGAAATATAGAATATACAAAATTAAGAATATACTATAAGTGATCTCTACAATAAAACAGTTTAGTGCAGGATGTACACAGATATTAATAGGAGGAGGTGCAAAACAGAAAAACGGATTAACCTTTATTTAAACATTAAATATTAAATATTAAGCCTGATAAAGTAATTAACGTCTAATATATTGCTTTCCTGCAATGTTAACTATGTTGAAGCACTTATTTTAACTGATATTATACACATTAATTATACTCTTATGTATGTAGATAGAATAAGAAATGTGCAGAATATGACAGTTTAATGGTGGAGGTACACACATATTGATAGATGTCTTGTAATGCACTGTTGAGGAACCTGTGACCCAAGTTTTTCATTCATTGCATAACTACACCGTAGTTGTGTATGATATGTCAATAAACCTTTGAAAATCTTGAAAGGGATGTGCAAAATAGCCATAATATACAGTCTTTAATTAACTATTAGTAGAGAATAACGAGTAATGAATATACTTTATTACTTGTTTCCATTCATGTCAATTGCAGATACATGTTTAGTCTTCTCAAGCACCAACTATCAAATATCTCTCCTGATTGTTGGCACTTGACAATCACCTTCCCTGCATTTTACTCAGGTGTAACTAAAGTCTGATTTAAGGGTTGTTTATATTTCACATAATTAATCAGAATCTGCAAATTAACTCAAATAAATGCAGTGGAGTAAAAATACCAGGTTAACCTCTGAATTGTAGTGGAGTAGAATTACAAAGTAACAATGAGCTGTCATGTGGATATATATTAATGCTGCGCATTATGGACACAAGTGATGTTCACCCATTTATTAATTATATGTTTTACATTTGATAACACCAATGTGTTTAATAATGGCAACTTCTAATTGTGGGAAAAACGAAAACGTTCAGTAGAGACGTCCCATAGAACATTTTGCGAAACACAATAGCCAGCATGTGTAGTTCTGGGGGGTGTTCGATTCCAGTTTTGGATAATCTGGCGTGGTTTCGTTCCATTTCACACAGCTGTTTGACAATCGCAATGATGCTCGAAATGTCCCTTATAGGCCTACGTCTGTTTCCGGTTATTTTTATTTTGAAATTCAGTTCCTGACGGACACCAAAAAAGCCCGAGGTTATGGAATTAAACAAATAAATAAAAGCAAGGATAATTGTGTGTTATTGGTGAGTAAATAACAGTGTGTTATTTTGAAAGGAAAAAAATATTTAAAAATACAGATTTCAGTATCCTGAGGCTCTGAGCCCCGTTTATTTTCCTCACAGACGGCAACAAAAGTCCGAAATTATACGATTTAAAATAAAAGCAATAATTGTGGCTTGATATTGAGTAAGAACATGTTTTTATGAACCACACAGCTTCTGGTCTTCCACGACCCGACCGGAGAAAAAGACGTGCTGCAGCCTGCAGGCACGAAACACGTTACCAGTAGAAATACATTGCTTTTAAAATCGTCCTGTGCAACACGAAAAAAAGGGGCAAATCGTGATGGTGAACACGAATCAATAGATTAAAAATCGTGTTGGTGAACACGAAATGCCGTGAGACTGGGTTGGATAAAACACCATTTTAAACGAGATTTTATCGTAGATTATACATTTTACTGATACCAATTATATAATATTTACCTCGTTTATTAAAAATAAAAATAAAATAAAAAAATGTGGGAAGAGGTGGGGCGGCGCCCCTAGCGCCCATATGGGCCGGCCGCCACTGGTTGTCACACACAAACAACACTGAGATGTATTGAGATCCACAGCCGGAGTTTAGGGTTGGAGTGGGTAAGGTTCGGTTTGGAATTGGAATTGTGCACATGCCCTGGCTGAAATGTTGCTCATTCCTGGATAAAAACTTCCAACTTTTCAATTTTAAAATACATATATTGTACATATTTTTATAGTGTTTTTTCATGTTTATTGTACATTTTTCTATTGATTTCTTTTGCAGAAGGCCTACATATTTGTTCTGTTTCTTCTTACTATGTTTATCTTATATTAAAGCCTGTAGACGATGTGCAGCTGTGAATTAGGGATCGATGTCCGTATCCATCAGTATTTTGTTGTTGGTATTCGCAGACGTGTTTTGTGGGGTGCGTTATGAATCAAGTGTGTGCTGCCTGATGACAAGATGTCAACGAGTAATTTAAACTTGAAATATAAACACAGCAAATGATCACTTGTGCTGCTCAGCTATTTAAACAAACACAGCAGTAAGATAGTGGATCATCGCCGGAGCTGTATTAGATTAACATTAACTTGCTTATTGTAGTGATAAGTGCACTGCAGGAAAGGAGTGAGCAGAGGGTCATGTTGTCGATTCTTGTTCAGTTTTCTGTGACGATCTCTTCCTCACCCTCTCATACTTTGAGTTGCGCGCGCAGCTAAAGAGACGCGCTACCATGGAAACCAAACAATGGTGTAGCTGTATTACAGTCCGAGTGGAAACAGTCCTGAGTAAATCTGATTTTGTCAGAAATCGGGAAAAATGCGGGAGAAATATAACCCCGGGAGGAAACCGGGAGAGGGCAGTGGAATCGGGAGTCTCCCGCGAAAATCGGGAGGGTTGGCAAGTATGGTCTACGTGTTAAGGTCGAACCTGAGCATTCACGTTGATCACCTCTCATTATAACTCATTATAAATCTATAAAACTATAAATCTTAAACTTTACTTCCCTTGTTCATTTGAGAACAGCTGTTATACCTGGGTGAAGGTTACAGTTCATTTAAATGAAAGATACAACGTTACTCCACACTCATGGTTCAGTCCACCTTAAGAAATAAGACCGACCTCGGAAGCAATTGTGTTTTAAAAAAACCTTTATTGACACGAGTACACTTTTTTATTAGAATATAACTAAACCACAGAAAGGACTCCGGAAAAGCTGCAGATAGAGCCATAAGAAATGAATGCAACTGATTTCATCCGCGCGGTTTGGCTTTATGAAGCAGGCACGCAAACGGTTACGTCATGATGCAAACGATGACGCAACGACGCATTATCAGTCGGACTCTGGGCGGTGTGAAAAGAGCCGGAGCTAAACCGAAGAACCGGTTCTGAACCTGAAAAGCTCTAGCACAGAGCTTGAACCGGAGTTGCGTTGGTGTGAATGAGGTAAATGTGACTCCTTTGTTTACTTCCATAACATAGTGGCTTCAATTTGTAACACTTGCACCTCTCTTATCTAGCGCTCCAACACATCAAACGTGATTACTTAAGGGGCGGGACATCTGTAAGTGGTTGACCAATCACAACAGAGCCGGCCAGTTAACCAATCAGAGCAGACTGGGCTCTGGTTTCAGACAGAGGGTGAAAAGAGGTGCTGCAGCACAGGCAGTGTGAGAAAAGAAAGAGCTTTTTGAACATTAAAGCATGGAGACATGTCACGGTAGAGACACTACATTCTGAGATGAACCTGAATTTCAACAGAATAAGTCCTCTTATATAAATTGTTATAATAAAGTGTAGCATATAAAGTGAGCAGTGGTATTGCACAACAGTTCTATATTTGTGGAAAGGGCGAGCTTGATAACATTTAGTAGGTTCCCGTTTTTAAACGTATATGTATGAAATGATTTATATGTACCACAAAACATTTCAAATTCTTAAAATGAAAAGAGAAAGAGAGCCAATTGTTCCTTTTTAATCTGAAACTCCTATCGACAGGACGACATTACTCATCGGGACAAAACCAGGAAATATTACTAAAATTATAAATACGCTACCATGTCACGTAGGTAGGCCATTAAATGTGGAGACCCAAATATTGGCAGCAGAGATTTACCCTTTAACAATTATAACACTTGCAATTATTATTATTATTATTATTAGGTATTTTTTGGACCTTCTTAATGTACCCAAATCTTGTGAATACCCCTCGGTCAGTGGAATTAATCGGGGGTCCTGGGGGAGACCGGTGTGTGTGATGAAGTGGTCTGGGGGAGACATTGGTCCTGTTGGTATTTTTGGACGCTGACCTATATTTCCTCTTGTTCCTGTTTGCAGGTGTGGAGGAGTTTTATCCCTCAACCACAATCAGAGTTCTTGGAAAACCATTTTTATTTGAAAATGTATCCTCCTTTAGTTTGATTTTACACTGTTACTAATCTGGCATCCATAATGACCTTTTGAACAATATAAGAAATTCACCCATGAATCTCATATATCAGTCTTTGGAATCGGAAGACTTTAATTATCCTGGGGTCAATTGTTGTTCCTGACATTTGCTCCATTTTAGAATAAATACAGTTTTTTATGATAATGAATTAACAACAAGTTTAATAAATATTATGTTTATACATTATTAGAAGTGTAGTAATTTTGTGCAATACAAATACATATTTTTTAAAAAAGTCAAATATTAAACAAAACAAATTATATTATATTTACGTTTTCCAACGGGCAACAAACACTATACACACAAAGCCTAAAATTACAATACTACTACGGTATACATTCACATCGCGAGCTTAACCTACGATTTGATATTTCTTCCCTCCGTTGTATTTTGATCATTTGCTCCTCATAATATTCAATCAGATCGATGGATTCCAGAGAGAGGAACTTTGAAGGCCTTTTTCAAAAATGAGAATCGTGACAGTCATTTATATATGTGACTTATTTGCATTATAATTGGGAGGACTTAAACAATCCTGATTTTCAGTTGCCATGGAAACGGCATATGTTGAGATTTCAGATTTCACATAGAGCTGTTGAGGGCCGGACCATTAATGATAGTCTGAAGTCTGGTTCCGTTTGGAACCTTTTCCATTGACTTACGACAACATGATGTTTGACGGCGAGGGATGCGTTGCCATGGCAACGCCAAATGATGACATCCCATAATTGACATAGAGCTGTTGAGGGCCGGACCATTAGCCATCATATGAAATCTGGTGCTGTTTGGAACCTTTTCCATTGAATTAGGACAACATGATGTTTGACGGCGAGGGATGCGTTGCCATGGAAACGGCATACGTTGAGATTTCAGATTTCACGTAGAGCTGTTGAGGGCCGGACCATTGATGATAGTCTGAAGTCTGGTGGTGTTTGGACGATTTTCCATTGAATTACGACGACATGATGTTTGACGGCGAGGGATGCGTTGCCATGGCAACGCCAAATGATGACATCCCATAATTGACATAGAGCTGTTGAGGGCCGGACCATTAGCCATCCAATGAAGTCTGGTGCTGTTTGGACGATTTTCCATTGAATTACGACGACATGATGTTTGACGGCGAGGGATGCGTTGCCATGGAAACGGTATACGTTGAGATTTCAGATTTCACTTGGAGCTGTTGAGGGCCGGACCATTAATGATAGTCTGAAGTCTGGTGCTGTTTGGACGATTTTCCATTGACTTACAACAACATCGGAAGTTTTGGCGAGGGATGCCGTTTCCATGGAAACGGCATACGTTGAGATTTCAGATTTCACTTGGAGCTGTTGAGGCATGGACCAGTGATATAAAAGTGAAGATTGGGGGACGATGGGACCGTGTCCATTGGATTTACAGCGACACCGTTGTTTATGGCGAAGGATCCGTTGCCATGGTAACGCCAAATTAAGTAACATCAGATTTGACCTAGAGCTGTTCAGGGCTGTTGTGTGAACCGTCATGTGAAGTTTGGTGGCGTTCTGAGAATGTCAGTTTGAGTTATGACATCATCGGGTTCCATGGCGAGGGACCGCCAAAAATCGTACGCGTGCGGTGCTTGCTTGTGGGGCTATTGGTAAGGGGTTTTGTGTATGGTTTTGGTGGTCTTCCCTTTTGTTAAATATGTATATACATTATTAGAAGTTTAAGTAATAATGTGCAATACAAATACAAATTTAAAAAAAGTCAAATATAAAACAAAACAAATTATATAAATATAAACAGATTGATTGGTCGTGCAGCCGGTGTTTCTCGTGAATGTTTTCCCCGGGCAACAAACACAATACACACAAATGCAAAATTACACAAACACACACGTATACATACACACTCGCGAGCTTCACCTCCGAAATGAAAATATCTTCCCTCCGTAGTATTTTGATCATTTGCTCCACTAATAATCAATCAGATCGATGGATTCCAGAGAAGAGGAAACTTTGAAGGCCTTTCTCAAAATGATGACTCGTGACAGTCATTATATAATGTGACATATTTTGCTTAATATTTGGAGTACAAAAACAATCCTGATATCATTAAAAATCTAGGAATCTCCTCTTTCCAGCTGTGTATACAACTCAAAATGTGTCTTTGGGTCAATGCGACTGATTTCGATAGAGCAGGTCACATATAATGCGGTATGCGAGTGTGTTAAGGACGTGGACTAGACCGACCACATTATCCGTGATGTTCTGCTCAATGGCATTTATGACTCGGACATACGTGCCTCGTGCCCGGAATGTAAGAGCGTCTTTAACGTCTTCACGGAGGGGCCTCGCGGGTGGAATCCTAAGCCTCACCAGGTGTGCATTGGTTGCTACAGGGCCCGCCGACAACAGAGGCGTCAACAGCCGTCATCCGACAGTCAACAGGCCACCATGGGGTCGGGGCCGGTCTCCCAGGTCTCGTCGGTGCAAGCTGGGGCCCGCCCTGGCCGACGTCACGGGAGCCATCGCCGACGCCGCGCCCCTACGTCGCACAGCTGTGTCAACAGGCCTGCACCTATCAGACTCGAGCACCACATCTTCTTCAAGGGCGAATGGAGACGAGTCAGCCTCAGCCTGTTGGCCGCCAACCGCTCCCCTATAGCCATCGAGGGAGCGTTCTTCGCTAGGCTCTCGACGACCGTTAGTGGGGGGCGTGTTACATCCTGCCGTTCCATGGTATACGTGAGCAGCTCAGTCCGGGCCCTGTACCTCTCCTACGAGTCGTTGCTCGACCTCGGCCTCTTGCCCGTGAACTTCCCGTCGGACGACGTTGCAGGGGGGCCCAAGGACAGGCGTAGCCCTGACACAGCTGACACGCCAGACCAGCCCTTGTCCGTCAATGCGACGAGGTCAGCCAACGGCTGCTGCGTGGGGCCAGGTGACCCCCGGGACGCCCAGTGCTCATGTCCTCAGCGCACGGTCCCCCTGGCGCGCCCCGCAGCACTGCCGTTCCCTTATACGCCAGAGAACAACAACCGGATGAAAGGTTTGCTACTCGGGAGATATGCCTCGTCGACATTCAATACTTGCCCCCATCGGGCACTGCCATGCATGGAGGGGCCACCTATCGAGATGCACGTGGACCCCGCAGCTACGCCTAAGGCATGCCACACCGCGGCTTCAGTGCCTCTACACTGGCAGCGGAGGATCCACGATGACCTCCTGCGGGACGAAGCCCTAGGGGTCATTGAACGTGTGCCATACGACTAATGACTACAATTAAGCATCATCTATAACAACTTTTTTGTTTTTCGCTTCTGGCGTCATTTTTGTCAACAAGCCGAGGCGCAGCGGCAGTTGCACTCCCGCTTGCAGCCATGCTTCTCGTTTTCTCACATGCTCTGGCAGCTAGCGCGTGCACGAGAGAGGGGAGGGACTTAGAGCGTGCTTGAGGGGGGAGGGACTTCAGGCACGGCTGCAGGGAGTAGAAGCAGAGCGCTCTTATTAAAACGGCACTTTCTAACCGGAGTACTTTTCCCCGTCATTCTTAAAGTACCGATACTAATGAAACGGAGGAATCGTAAAGTTTTTAACGGCAGGGTATCGCGGTACCTTTCAAGTATCGGTGCACCGTGCAACACTAGTGTGCCGGTGTCTGAACGCTCACTCACTGCTAGCTATGTTCTAAAGTTAGCAAAAGCTAACTTTCATAGCACAGCTTTTCTTTACTTCTCACTAAACACAATAAAGAAACAGACCGTATAGTACAGCACAAATGATCAATACTTACACTTTTCACTTGTAGTATTATAATAATTGAAATGCTGGTTCTTCTGGGGGTCTTCTGTCCATGCTGCACTGTTCAATCGCCAGAGGACTGGGCTGTCAATCAAAAACTGAGTAGCCAATGGGGACGCACCCCTTAAAGTCCCGCCCCCCCCAAACATTTTGCAAAATGGTGGCGCATGTATATGCTGCGGCTTTTGGACTCACCAGTTTCGGCAAATTAGTTATTATTTGCACACTTATCTTTAGTCTGTTCGTCCAGAACATCTGTACGAACCCACTGTACAGCAGACAAGACCTTCTGGACATTGGGTTACATGTCGGACCACTGGATATCCCATTAACGCTCCCGACAACATCATCAGGCTAGCAATGGGTTCACCGGGTTTGTTTACATTGTCTCCCCGGACAAGGAGGCTCCGTAGACGCCGAAGAGATCTTAGGCAAAAACGAGGCTGTAGAGGAGGCGCTCGTGAGAAGCTAACCCAGGCTCCGCACCGCGCCCCTATCCCCAGCCTTCTCCTTGCAAATGTGCGGTCTCTGGTGCACAAAATGGACTATCTACGACTGTGGATTATAAACAACAAACGGATTATGGACACAAACATTCTGATCTTCACAGAGTCATGGCTGCATGAGGGCGTTCCTGATAGCGCGATCGCATTACTAGGCCTTCACTGCCCCCGTTCGGACAGAACAGCTGACTGTGGTAAGATGCGCGGAGGAGGACTGACCTAGAATTTCTCATGGTTAAATCCAGACCCTTCTATCTGCCCAAATAATTCACTTCCATCATTACAATTGCAGCCTATATACCACCCGATGCTAATGCTAAGCTAGCTATGAAGGAACTGCATGTAGGCATTAGCACGCAACAGACATTACACCCGGAGTCTGTCTTCATCATTGCTGGAGATTTCAATCACTCCAACCTAAAGACTGTTCTCCCCAAATGTCACCAACATGTCTCATGTCCCACAAGAGGAGATAAGACCCTGGATCATCCCACTGTAGTGTCTACATGATACATTAGTATATATACTAATGTATCATGTAGACACTACAGTGGTCGGGCTTGTCAGCAACAATGACGAGACGGCATACAGGGAAGAGGTTGAGCATCTGGCAGAGTGGTGCGCTAACAACAACCTGGCTCTCAACACCAAGAAGACGAAAGAGGTCATTGTGGACTTCAGAAGGAACAAAGACGGCACGCACTGCCCAGTCCATCTTAGTGGAGAAGAGGTTGAGCGGGTCACCAGCTTCAAGTTCCTGGGAGTCCACATCTCGGAGGACCTCTCCTGGACCACCAACACCTCAGCCCTAGTCAAGAAGGCTCACAAGCGCATCTTCTTCCTGAGGAAACTGGCAAAACTCCGCCTATCCTCCCAGGTGCTAATGAACTTCTACCGTTGCACCATCGAGAGCATCCTCTCCACCTGCATATCAGTATGGTACGGTAACTGCACGGTCAAGGACAAGAAATCACTGCAGAGAGTGGTAAAGATCGCACAATGCATCATCAAGATGCCACTCCCCTCCACAGCCTCAGTCTATGAAAAGCGGTGCCTGCGAAGGGCACGAAACATCATCAGAGACTCTTCCCACCCCAACCATACACCGTTTGTCCCCCTACGTGGGGAGGATGAATGTCCTCTAGCAATTTTCAGACGATATATACGTGTGTAAAGTTTGTGAAGGCAGGAGGAAAAAAGCTTCCGCGATCACAGTCTCCTCTCCGTTCCTCCAAGCCCCGCCCCCTCCCTGAAAATAATGAGTGACAGGCTGATAGTGACCCGATAGAAACTTTATTATTCACTTCATCACGGAGATATAATGAAGCTAATTTAATCTCATACATTCATGTGATTCATGCAACAGTAAAACAGAGGTGCACCCACATGCAGTATTTTAGGTTGTATATGCTGTTTAAATACTCCTGTTGTCTGCTGTGTTCAGACTCAAGTCCTGTGTGTGAGGCCACATTCAGGACATTCAGTGTCCTTTTTTTAACAGAAGGCCGTTGCTTGAAGCTGCAGCTAGACTGTAGAAGCATTAGCTTTTTGTTTTTGAGGATGGAACAACTTCACACACGGAGGCTAGACCTATACAATTCATTTATTTTGGTTTATAAGACATTTATGTTATTGATTTCTGAAGCACTTTCTAAATAATAAAAAGAGAGTTCATATGTATTTACTGCATGTATGCATTGATGAAAAATAAGCCATGTGCAGTAATATAGAAAATTGAGGATGCAACGCATTGGTATGAATCGTGATGCACCGGGATATCAAACCGAATCGAATCGTTGACAGGATAATCGGAATCGAATCGTGAGACCAGTGAAGATGCACAGCCCTACTACGTGGCACCCGCTCTGGGACACGCTACTGCAGCCTCCCGGGTAGAACAAACAGGACTACGCACAGCTTCTTCCCTTCAGCAGTCAGACTGCTGACAATGAACCCCACGCTGTTCCATACTGCCTAGTTGTTGTCGTGTGCTGTGCTGAAGCGCAATTCTGTATTCACTGTATTTATTATTATCTGTGTATTTATTCCTATTTATACATTTCCCATCTATTTACCTTTATTTTTGTATCATTTATTTTGTACATACTTCTGATAATTGTGTACGTAACTGACTGTTTTGCACTCTGGTTAGACCCTCCTTACATTTCGTTATACTGTGCTTGCATTTTTGTAATGACAATAAAGTAATCTAATCTAATCTAACCTGGGATGTTTGTGTCAGAATCGAAAACAAAACATGAGGGAGCACAAATGAGAAGAGCTGCAGCGAGAGCAAAAGTCTGATCATTGAGAAAGAAGAAACAAGAACTGCAAACAAAAACCTATGTTAAAACAAAGGAAAAAGACTTATAGTTTACATGATTACACAGATGATTTGTTTGCAACTTGTATTTTGCTTGACTCAGTTTTTTTTCTCTTAAACTCTTAGTTTTGGTTGATTCTGAGAAAGTGTTGCTTTATTTGTATAACAGAAAACTAATCCCATATGGATTGAAGGACATGTTTATTCAGCAGTTGCAATATAAAGTGGTAGTGGCAAAAAGCACAAAATATAAAAAATATACATCATTTGCAAAAAACAAATGTACACTTTAGCAAATATGAAAAAATAAAGAGAAAAAAATATATATACATAGATTACACACAAAGATATTTCCCTAGTTTCTAAAGGGATGATTACTTCTTGCTGGTGCATCACAGGCTGCTGTGTTTCATTAATGTAAAGGAGAGGACCAGGCTGAAACTGAAGCAGATCAGCACCTCGTTCAGAGCCCTCCAGGTGAGGAGGCTTTTATTTTGCCACTCGCTTCAAAATAATCTCAGACTAGCTGAAGCATCCTCCAATTCACCGACGTCAAAAGAAAAACATGTTTCCTAATATGTGAAGAGCTTTAATCTAGTCTTTTATACGCTGATGATTAAATGTCTGCCTGTATTTTTAAGTGCCAGAATTCAAAGAGGAAAACATATCACAGCATAATTAGACTCAGAGGCTGAATAGGCAGAGAGCTTGCATTAAGAATTCAAGATCACCGGTTCAAGCTTCTTTTCAAATTCCTAATTTGAAAGTGTGTTTTCAAAGCTTAAATGTAGTGGAAGTGTTGAAAAGTGTTTAGGCTGTTAGGAGCATTAGCTCTCTGCAGAACGCAGCTGCACTTATGTGGTGTTTTTAGATTTGACAAAACGCATTTGCTTTTGACAATCAGGAGATGGCATCTAAAGGAAGAGGGCTTGAAAAAGCTTCATGGAAACTCAAAGGCTCAATCAACGCAGCAGAGAGGTTTAAGGTTTAAGATGGGATCAAGTCACATCTCTGCTTCTGAAAGGCTGTTTGAAAGCCAACAACCATGTAAAGGAGTGAAAAGCCAGTGAGGCAGCTGCAGCTCTGAGAACATGAAGGCTGCAAGTTTGAGTCCCATTTACTGGACTCTGCATACGTTTCACAGCCAACATCTGGATAAAGACACAGAAATGGTCTTTTTTTTTAAGGGGAGCCGGTGGTGGGTCACTTTTTGACTGATGCAACAAAATCAGAAAGACGTTCTTAATTGAGATTTTTACAATAAAATAAAATAAAACGTGCTAATGTATGAGTTGGTGAATAAAGTAGTCGGATCGTTTACGTCAGGGGTGCCCAACCTTTTGTTGAACCGAGAGCTACTTTTAAAGTTACCAGTCTGCCGAGATCTACCAGTCCAAATAGAAAGGCGTTGCCATTACTGACAGCCTACTACCATGTAAATACACACTTCTACTTGTATAAAACTGACCTTTGTACGATTAATACTTCATAAAATACTGCAGATCCTTTATCTTACCTCTTTCTAATCTACACACAAGTATTTAACTGAAGTTACACAACAGTGTTGTTGATACAGATTTGGAGTTTATTCACACGTCACACTACAGTGGGTAATGTTTTCAAGAAATATTGAACAGTGCTGCCACATATGACACAGGACAAAAAGAAAATACTCTGAACCCTTTCTTTGCCATTATATAAAAATAATGTTGCTCAGAGGTGTGGACTCGAGTCACATGACTTGGACTCGAGTCAGACTCGAGTCACCAATTTGATGACTTGAGACTCGACATGACAAAATCACAAAACACTTGCGACTTAACTTGGACTTGAACACCAATGACTCGGGACTTGACTTGGACTTGAGCCTTCTGACTTGAGGTGACTTGAATCATCAGATCCTCCTTCGCACTCTCCAAGAACTTGGAGTTTCAGGCTCTGCACTTTCCCTCCTCACCTCATACCTCAAAGACCGTACCTACAGGGTAACTTGGAGAGGGTCAGAGTCCGACCCTTGTCAATTAACTACAGGGGTCCCTCAGGGCTCTGTTCTTGGTCCTCTCCTCTTCTCCCTGTACACAAACTCGCTCGGATCTGTCATTAGCCCGCATGGTTTTTCATACCACTGCTACGCTGACGACACCCAATTAATTCTGTCCTTTCCCCGCTCAGAGACCCAGGTCGTCGCACGCATCTCTGCTTGTTTAGCTGACATCTCTCAGTGGATGTCCGCTCATCATCTCAAGCTCAACCTTGACAAAACTGAAGTGCTTTTCCTTCCGGGAAAAGATTGTCCCTCTCTTGATCTAACTATCAACATCAGCCCCTCTGTTGTTTCCCCGACTCAGACTGCAAGGAATCTGGGTGTGATCCTAGATAACAACCTGTCGTTTACTGCAAACATCGCTGCTACAACCCGCAGCTGCAGATACACGCTTTTCAACATCAGGAAGATACGCCCCCAGTTGACCCAGAAATCGACGCAGGTTCTGGTCCAGGCTCTCGTCACCTCACGCCTAGACTACTGCAACTCCCTCCTGGCCGGTCTACCTGCATGTGCCATCCGACCTCTGCAGCTCATTCAGAATGCAGCGGCTCATCTGGTCTTCAACCTTCCAAAATGTTCCCACACCACGCCGCTCCTCCGCTCCCTTCACTGGCTTCCGGTAACTTCTAGAATTCACTTCAAGACACTGGTACTTGCGTACCATGCTGCGAATGGATCTGGCCCTTCCTACATCCAGGACATGGTTAAACCGTACACCCCAGCACGTGCTCTACGCTCTGCATCAGCCAAACGGCTCGCTGCACCCTCGCTGCGAGGGGGACCCAAGTTCCCATCAGCTAAAACACGTGGGTTTGCTATCCTGGCCCCAAAATGGTGGAATGAGCTCCCCATTGACATCAGGACCGCAGAAAGCTTACACACCTTCCGGCACAGACTGAAAACTCATCTCTTTCGACTCCACTTCGAGCGATAGAATGACTAACAAAGAACTGCTTACAGAGCACTTATATACTAATAAAGGACTGGCTTACCTGAAGCCAGTTGAGTAGCACTTGAAACGATTGGCTCTTTGAAACCTGATGTTCTTATATGATTCTGTTTTCTTCAAGGTTGTGTCTTCCTGGTCGAATGTACTTATTATAAGTCGCTTTGGATAAAAGCGTCAGCTAAATGCAATGTAATGTAATGTAATGTAATGTAATGTAATGTAATCATTTAATTCAGAAGTCTCCAATACGCCGATCGCGAGCTGCTGCTAGAAGAGCAGACTCCCGTTGGGGAGAGCAGAATCTCCAGCCGCTCCTACTCTTGCTGAGAATCCTTGCAGGCAGGGGCGGGACTTTATTTAGCTGGGCCACCATGCGGCCAATCATATGCGAGGACACACTAGGATCATACCATTTTGTGAAAGAAGGGTGGGGGGCACAGCAGGTGTAGTGCTACAGGCCAGCTGCACAGAGCAACGGGGAGACGGATTTAAATGCAAGTGCGTCGTAAAAAGTCAAGAAATTAGCGAAAACCGAAAAAATAAGCAGCATCTGGCTGCATTTCAATGATATTGGAGAAAGCAAAGCTGAGTGCAGGATTTGTAAAATGAAAATAACCTTTTTTGGTTACCTTTATTTTGGTAACCACTCTCAGAGGTGAGTAGTACATGAAAAGTGACAGATGACACGCCCCCAATTATGCAAATGCGCTAAGTCCCGCCTCCCATTGTTCGAGATCCTTTGATGTGAGTGGGTACCATTATGTTAATGAGCTAGGTCCCGCCTCCCATTGTTCGAGATCCTTTGATGTGAGGGGTGAGGTGTTATAACAGGTAGGTATGAAAAGCCCCCCTGTGTAGTGACTTTGTTGTCTAATCCTTTGATGTGTTGATTAAGGCAGTCTCTTTGAAGTTATGTTGTATGGGCCCCTGCCCCCTCACACCCCTTTGTAGTCTAATATTTTGATGTGAGGGGTTGACAGGTAGGTGTGATATAAGCCTCTGGTGTTAATCTAGGTGTTGATTAAGGCAGTCTCTTTGAAGTTATGCGTGAGACTGTCTGCCCCCTGTCCCCTCAGATTTGTCTAATATAATTAGCCTTTGATGTATGCCCTTTGATGTGAGGGTTGAGGTGTTATAACAGGCAGGTGTGATTTCACACCGGTGTGTTATAAGCCTCTGATGTTAATCTAGGTGTCTCTTTGAAGTTATGTGTGAGACTGTCGAGCCCCCACCCCCTCCCCGCCCAGGCCTCTCCCCTTTCTCCACCCCTTCCTGTCACACGATATGAGGCCAGCAGATAGTGGGGGGTGGAATTAGGTGGAAATAGAAATACGCTCAAACTAAATAAAAATACAGTCATTTCCACTTACCAAGTCACCTTTCAAAAAAGAAACGCCTTGATATGGGTTTAATCAGCGAGACGCCTGTGACAACTTACCGCCATCCGTCCAGAGCGCCAATCAAGAAACGGATGCAGTATCTGTGCCGGGTTCAGACGCCTCCAGCCGAAGAACTTCATGAAGAATGGACTCTGAAAAAAGTACTCTGTTTTATTAGATTTCGTCAAGCATCTGACTCTTAATGGCAGTTTGTCATTTTGAGGCTATTTCAGTGAAACAAGGCTGTTTTGAACATTTGACAGATTTATGCTTAATTCTCTCAAAAAGATACTGAAAGATACACTTTTGTATTTAAAAAGCTGAAAAGTAGATAATGAAGTACTTTGTGTCAGTAGATTTCCTTAAGAATCTGACTCTTAATGGCAGTTTGTGATTTTGAGGCTATTTCAGTGAAACAAGGCTGTTTTGAACATTTGACTGATTTATGCTTAATTCTCTCAGAAAGTTACCGAAAGATACACTTTTGTGTTTAAAAGCTGACTACTACCATGAAAGTACTCTGTGTCAGTACATTTCGTCAAGCATCTGACTCTTAATGGCAGTTTGTCATTTTGAGGCTATTTCATTGAAACAAGGCTGTTTTGAACATTTGACAGATTTATGCTTAATTCTCTCAAAAAGTTACCGAAAGATACACTTTTCTTTTTAAAAGCTGACCACTACCATGAAAGTACTCTGTTTTGTTAGATTTCGTTCAGCATCTGACTCTTAATGGCAGTTTGTCATGTTTAGGCTATTTCAGTGAAACAAGGCAGTTTTGAACATTTGACAGATGTATGCTTAATTCTCTCGGAAAGTCACTGAAAGATACACTTTTGTGTTTAAAAGCTGACCACTACCATGAAAGTACTCTGTGTCAGTACATTTCGTCAAGCATCTGACTCTTAATGGCAGTTTGTCATTTTGAGGCTATTTCAGTGAAACAAGGCAGTTTTGAACATTTGACAGATGTATGCTTAATTCTCTCGGAAAGTCACTGAAAGATACACTTTTGTGTTAAAAAGCTGACCACTACCATGAAAGTACTCTGTGTCAGTACATTTCGTCAAGCATCTGACTCTTAATGGCAGTTTGTCATTTTGAGGCTATTTCAGTGAAACAAGGCAGTTTTGAACATTTGACAGATGTATGCTTAATTCTCTCAAAAAGTTACAGAAAGATACACTTTTCTTTTTAAAAGCTGACCACTACCATGAAAGTACTCTGTTTTGTTAGATTTCGTTAAGCATCTGACTCTTAATGGCAGTTTGTCATTTTGAGGCTATTTCAGTGAAACAAGGCTGTTTTGAACATTTGACAGATGTATGCTTAATTCTCTCAAAAAGTCACAGAAAGATACACTTTTATTTTTAAAAGCTGACCACTACCATGAAAGTACTCTGTTTTGTTAGATTTCGTCAAGCATATAACTCTTAATAATGTCAGTTTGTGATTTTGAGGCTATTTCAGTGAAACAAGGCTGTTTTGAACATTTGACAGATTTATGCTTAATTCTCTCAAAAAGTTACTGATAGATACACTTTTGTATTTAAAAAGCTGAAAAGTAGATAATGAAGTACTTTGTGTCAGTAGATTTTGTTAAGTGCAAAGGGCTCTGAGGGGACAGGGGCCAGACAGTCTCACGCATAACTTCAAAGAGACTGCCTTAATCAACACCTAGATTAACATCAGAGGCTTATATCACACCTACCTGTTATAACATCTCAACCCCTCACATCAAATGATTAGACTACAAAGGGGTGTCAGGGGACAGGGGGCATAACTTCAAAGAGACTGCCTTAATAAGTAAAAACAATAAGTGTGGCTTGATATTGAGTTAGAAAAAGGTTGATAAACGCTGTGAGAATGGGTCTGCAGAGAGAATTTCGCCGCGATCCCAACTGTCTGTTATCAGCCTGCAGCCAGGGAGGAGAGATCAGCTGAGCTGCATGCACTGAGTGTGTGAGGAAGTCCGTGGATTGGTCAATTTGGACCAATCAGCGGGGGCTTAAGGTAACGGCTCCACGGATTGGTCCATTTCGTTCCGGGTACGACATGACATCATGATGTACCCGGAAGAATCAAATGGATGATGACGTATCTCCAACGAGGCGTTTTGGGGAGGTATTTTCTGTGTTAGAGTTTTACTCCCTACATGGTGTACTTTGAGGGTTTTGACTCTGCACACCGTTCACATGCATAAAAACTTTCATAACACACAAGGGGACGGGTAATAACCGGAAAAGCATGAGATGTGACCTTTAAAGTACCACCTGCAGAGGGATCTAGATACAGGTGTTCTTTTCCCCATAAAGACCGGCTGGCTGCACATTATCCCTTGCAAAGATAGATTGTGGGTCCCTTACAACATGTTGTACACAATGATAAACATTCTGGTCACCTCAACATCAGGGATCTTATACATTAAACTCCTTCTGAATCAAACCATCACGGTAGCCTTACCTTATTGTTCCCTCTTAAAATAGAAAAGAACACGTTACTTTACCAGCAGAGAGAAAATTAATTATTAAATTATTAATGTGACTAATAAAGAGCAATTTGATTATTAAGTATTATTTTGTTGATCGATGTGATTACATTTAATGAAAAACACATAATGACTTGTTTATGACTCGTTTTGTCAAAGTTTAGGACTTGGACTTGACTTGAACTTGCCCAACCTGACTTGAGACTTGACTTGGACTTGAGCGCAAAGACTTGAGACTTGACTCGGACTTGCAAAACAATGACTTGGTCGCACCACAAAAGTATAAATTAGGCTTACTAATAAGACAACTCAGATCTGAAGCTACTATCTGCGGCCAAAGTCCAATAAAAAAGACAACATTAACAGAATCAAACCCTTTTTTTGTTGCATTTTAGTCGAGTATAAAAATAAATGCCTTTAAAATAGGATGCAAGCAACACTAGTTTCTTAACCTGAATTGATAATAGACTATAATCAATGTAAACAGAACAGATCTTACTGTTTGCATTCTTATACCATGTTTTACAATAATTATAATGAATAAATTCAAACAAAATAAAACTTACAGCAGATTAATAACGGTATCGAACTTGAGTTTTTATTATATCAAAAACTTGTTGAAATGCTACTGTTATTTGTACTGTCCCCCAAAAGCGCGTCGGCAGCCTCCAGGAATGCTTCTTTCACAACTTCGCCGTCTTTGAAAGACTTCATGTGTTTTGCAAGAACGTGACTGACACGATAAGATACTCTGGTAGCAGCCTTGCTCTTGTTGTTGGGCCTGGTGAAAATGGACTGCTGTGCATTTAGCCGTCCTTTCAGGCCCCTCCCCTTTTGGGAGCGTAGGGCAGAATAGAGAACCGCAGGGACGCCTCGTAAAACCCGGAAGTACACTTCTTCTGGTTCCTTCGTGAAAAACCAATGCAAATTCTCAATAGGATTTTGGGAAATTGCTCGAAATAAGGTTGACACACATTTAAGAGAGGGATCACGTTTTGTTCAGCCGGATAATCTCCACATGTCTACCCTACTTTTATAATTTTTTAATCATATATCTAGTCGCCAAAAGCGAAATGCTAACATTATGCTATAAACGAACTACAAGCCAGTCCAGCAGCAGGGTCGCACGACTTCAACGTCACGCCAACTTAAGATCGTTTCAACTGACTTGCACTGAAACTGCACTTTGAACACTTTAAATATATTAACATTTTAAACTGTATACCTCGTTTATCTAGGCCCTTTTTGTTGTGTTTTATGTATACATGTCACACTGTGGGAAACGATATTTCGATATTTCTGGATGTATAACACATGTAGAATTTTTTACAATAAAGCTGACTTTGACTTCAGCGTGCTTGCATATTTTAACAAAGCTTTTCATTTTAGCCACACTGAATTTAACTAGAAGTCATGGCTGTGTCAATTACCAGTCTGATATCGTTTTACAAAGATGACAAGAAGAGTGTAGATAGAGGAGAGAACCACTACAAGTCAGGACACGTACAACAGTGCAGCCTAGATGAAGGTGTGCTTATCGGTGTTGTCAGGGCTAGCATGAGGGACAAGGTTTATAGAGTGTCGGTGAGTAGTGATAGCAAGAGTACCGTTAACCTAGAGTTAATTTATTCACATTAATTCCCATCAACAAATCCATTTTATGTGTCACATGAAATCTTTATTAGGCAAGGCAAGTTTATTTATAGAGCACCTTTCAACAGCATTTAAAATCAGTCATTAAAAAGAAAAGCTAATAAAATAAACATTAAAAGAAAAAGTACAAGGATAAGAGTTACAGTGCAGTCTAAGATATGAATAGTTCAATTAAAAGAAAAGTCTTCAGCCTGGATTTAAAAGTAGTCAGAGTTGCAGCGGACCTGCAGGTTTCTGGGAGTTTGTTCCAGATGTTTGGAGCATAATAACTGAACGCTGCTTCTCCATGTTTAGTCCTGACTCTGGGGACAGGAAGCTGACCAGTCTCTGAAGACCTGAGAGATCTGGATGGTTCATAATTTAGCAGGAGGTCAGAAATGTATTTTGGGCCTAAACCATTCAATGCTTTATAAACCAGCAGCAGTATTTTGAAATCTATTCTTTGACACACAGGAAGCCAGTGTAAAGACTTCAGAACAGGAGTGATGTGATCCACTTTCTTAGTGTCAGTGAGGACTCGAGCAGTGGCGTTCTGAATCAGCTGCAGCTTCCTCATAGATTTTTTAGTGAGACCTGTGAAGACACCATTGCAGTAGTCGAGTCTACTGAAGATAAAAGCATGGACAAGTTTTTCCAAATCCTGCTGTGACATTAGTCTTTTAATCCTAGATATATTCTTTAGGTGATAGTAGGCTGATTTAGTAACTGTTTTAATGTGACTGTTGAAACTCAGGTCAGAGTCCATGACTACACCTAGAGTTCTGGCTTTATCTGTTGTTTTGAACATTGCAGACTGAAGCTCAGCGCTAACTTTTATACGTTCTGCCTTGGCTCCAAAAACCATTACCTCAGTTGTATCTTTGTTTAATTGGAGAAAGTTCTGACACATCCAGTCATTGATTTGTTCAATGCACTTACTCAGTGTTTGAATTGGAGCATAGTCTCCTGGTGAAATGGTTACGTACATTTGTGTGTCATCTGCCTAGCTAATGCTATGGTATCTTATTTTGTTGTTCTTCATTATCTGAGCCAGTGGTAGCATGTAGACGTTAAAGAGAAGAGGCCCCAAGATTACAAATATTACACACCAGAAAACACAGAAATATCCATGAAATAAACATACAGTAGGCTATAAACAATTAAAGGGATAATTGGGAAGGCATTACAAATGTAAATATATTTTAAATAATAAAACAATGCCACCACCACAGGCAGGCCCACCTTAACCTGCCATCAGGCCCTGGGGCTGATGGGTTTTGTAGGCCCCCTATTTAAACAACAAATGAAAGTCATTTATATCCTCGGCAGGCTCTGTGATCGCACTTCTCCACTCTGCTCTACGCGCGCCTGGTCCTCTCCTCCAGATGAGTGACGTATCGGGCCTCCAAATGTATTTGTCCGGTTGCCGTTGGCTCCCCTCCACGTAGCAAGTCCTCGTCGTCCTCTCCATCTCCTCCAACATCCCTCCTGTCTGTTTTTGCTTTGTGTGTATTGTGTTTGTTTCACGGGGAAAACACTCAGGAGAAACACCGGCTGTTGTTGTGCCTGCTGTGACGTCAAGTTACTCCGTTCTCCGCTTGTAATTATGCCGTTACAAGCTTCAACGTTGTATTTATCATCTGAATTTGCCGAAACAATTTTAATTTTCTGAAAGCCAAGACTTTGTTTATTTGAAATCAGATGAAAACAAACTTTAACGGACCCTGCCGTGTTATCTATGATTACTATTCGCCTTACATTCATAATGTCAGCCGGAGGGAGGAGGAGTGAGTGGCGAGTGAGAGCTGTCATCTTCCCTTTACAAGCTTCAAAAATGTATTTATCGTGTGATTTTGTAAATAAAAGTTTCATATTCTGAAAGCCAAGACTTTGTTTATTTAAATGTTTTTTAAAAACATCCAAAATAAAAAACCTTTTTTTGTTAATAATTGTTTTTAAAAAAACGTTGTATTGGCTCATGATAGGCCCCTGATATCCGTAGGCCCAGCCTTCAGCCCAGGTCAGTCCGTGCATTAAGGCGGCCCTGACCACAGGTATCTACAGAGGAAGAGGGAATTCTCTCCACAAAATGTGAATGCCCACGTGGAGAATGGAAATGCAGTCATGCGGCTGCATTAGCCATCTTTGCCATCCACAATTTCAGCTGCACTGACACCCCCTGTCAGTGAGAAGCCAAAGGCAGCTAAACGTACGCATCCAGTGGAGGAGCTATTTCCTCCAACCAATAACTCATTCAACCCGCTGACAAGAGAGCCCACCTCCGAAGATCGTGACTGGCTGAGGGACAGACTCAGGGGCAGGTTCTCAGGAATGTTTTGGCTTCTCTCCCCGAGCCAGAAGAGGAACACTACAGCTTGGAAACACTTACTGTTCCTGAAATTCTCAAATCTGTTGGGCATCAGGGACCTGAGGCAATTGTGGCAAGCATTGTCTGAGGAGCAACAGATTCAGGTGGCTACCACTGGTCAGCGAACCAACCCAAACTGGCATTTGTTCAGGAAAGGAACGTTGACTGCCAGCAACTTTGGAGCTGATAATAATAGGAAGATGAATCCACGAGGATATCCATCCAGGACCAATGATCCAGGACCACAGCCACGACTCGCGATCCAGGGCTCGCGATCCAGGACTCAGGACCGCAGGATCATCCATGACTCCAGATCCCGGCGTATATAGACACCAAAAAGAAAGAAATGTGAGGAAGCTGGGTGAATCGGAACATGAGAGGACACAGGTATAGACAGAGAGAAGGAAGAAGTAAGATGTCCCCCGACAAACTAAGCCTATATCAGCAAAACTAGGGGCTGAATCTAATCAGCCCTAACTATAAGCTTTATCAAAAAGGAAGGTCTTAAGCGCACTCTTAAAAACGGATAGGGTGTCTGCCGCCAGAACACAAACTGGAAGCTGATTCCACAAATGTGGAGCTTGATAAGAAAAGGCTCTGGCTCCCATTGTACTTTTAGAGATGCTATGAACAACCAACAACCCTGCATTCTTGGAACGCAATGCCCTAGTAGGACAGTAGGGTATACTGAGTTCTTTAAGGTAAGATGGCGCCTGCCCATTCAGGGCTTTGTAGACGAGAAGAAGAATTTTAAATTCTATCCTGTGTTCTATAGGGAGCCAGTGTAAGGCAGCCAGAACAGGAGTAATGTGGTCCCTTCTCCTAACTCTGGTTAGTACACGAGCCGCAGCATTTTGAGGGCAACAACAGGCCCTTGATGGTGTTTTGTCTGTACAGTGGGGGACTATGAATGAATGTTAGGGTGTCAGGGCATTCACCACTGCAACCCAGAAGCAGGTCCATGAGTCAGGTTTGTGGCTCTCCCAATTAGGAGTGTTGGGGGCATCTCCAGATTGTCTGGTAGGGTCTTCCGCTGTGCTGGAGGTAAAGTGTCCATACGGAGCCAGGGAAATGACAATTAGTGAAGCATTGCAAATCAAGGGCTTCTGTGTCAGTAAGGAGGGAGAAACATTCAGCCTGCGTGAGGAACATCCTTACTGGCACCAAGTGCAAGGTCAGCTTCACCTCACTGCAAGAAAGAAGAAGAAATAAAACAATTGTGAATCGTTTTTAATTTACATTTGTTGTGGTTGTTAGAGTGTTAGGCTTCCTGTCAGCTCGTCTGTTGGGAAGATATACAATATTAGTTTCATGGAAGTCACACCGTCACATATAAGAGCATTAAGACATACAGTACATAAGCTAAAACAAAACATCTAAAGATATAACCTTGCACTTTGTCTCGTGAACATTTTCACTATTTTTACATTTTTATTAGGGCTGTCAGTCGATTAAAATATTTAATCACGATTAATCGCATGATTGTCCATAGTTAATCGCGATTAATCGCAAATTAATCGCACATTTTGTATCTGTTCTAAATGTACCTTAGAGGAATATTTTTCAAGTTTTTAATACTCTTATCAACATATGAGTGGACAAATATGCTTCATGCTAATGTTTATTATCATTTGAACAATGACAAATAATTCTCATGAATATTAAACACAACAACCTGGAACCTCTCTCATACAATAATACAATACAAATAGTGTGTGTGTGTGTGTGTGTGTGTGTGTGTGTGTGTGTGTGTGTGTGTGTGTGTGTGTGTGTGTGTGTGTGTGTGTGTGCGCGTGTGTGTGTGTGGGTGGGTGTGTGTGTGTGTGGGTGGGTGGGTGTGGGATCGTTAGAGCTATGTGCAACTCAAGGCATATGCTCAAACGGGAGCTGCCAGGACGCTACAATCATGTTGCGCACTATGTTGCTGAGTGTGCAGACTTTTCGTACAATGTCCCGCTGTCTGCTTCCTGCATCAAGTCAAGTGCTCGGCGCAGTTGTGGCGAAATCTCGCTCCTCTGTTTTCATTTAAACAGCTCCTTATATCCGTTAGCGCAGCTAGCTAGCACCAGATGCTAACAACAACAATGCACGGAAGGTCTCTCTCGCTCGCTCGGGCACACCATAGACTGTATATATAAAAGAGGCACACATACACACACCCTCCCGGTCCTCCAGATGGCCAGTCGGTGCCTGCCGGTGAGCGTGGAAGTGTGGTCTGCCACAAGCGGGCGGCAGGAGCGGGGCTGTCAGCATCAGCTTGTAGATGGTATTTTAAACTCGATGAGCTCTGAAACTACAGGGCGGCCGAGGAAAAAAAATACACATGCGTTAATCGCGTCAAAATAATTAGTAAGATATTACTGTATTGATCCCAATTTGGGAAATGTTTGTGTTGCAGCAGCATAACAAGAAAAACTAAATATAAGTTATTATATATACAAAAGTATGTGAGGGATGGAATATTAAATTGAATATAAATGTAAAATGTACATGTGATGTTACATCCAAGAGAAGCTATGGAGCAGAGAGTTCTCTGCCAGCCAGAGGTGATTTGTTATTAGTTCAATATGTCAAACTGATTTCCCTGAATACAATCTTTAGTTACATGGTGAAACGTTATGCTGGTTGTACTAATTAGACTTATCATATTAAGCCACACAGACACAGAAGTTAGCATTGGCTCCATCGTCAAAAAGTCATGGGATTTCCCCATTGGATTTTGGTATACAGCAGTAATTAAGCTTTTATGATACTCAACGTTTTGTTCAGCAGGATAATCTCCACATATTATCACCAGTGTTGGGCAAGTTACTTCCAAAATGTAATACAGTACATATTACTTATTACTGTCTTTTTTTAATTAATAAGTTACATTACCATATTACTGTCTCTGAAATGTAACGACGGTACAACGGAGCTTATCCAGATTTGCGGCGATTTTACGTCATATCGGCAACGGACCCACAGCACTATCAGAAACGTTGCTATCAGAAACAATGCACGAATGTTTTGGACGTAATATGGTCTGTGTTTACATTAGCATCGCTAAGACTCAGAGCTAACCTGTACTGGAGAGCATGTGTGTGAAGAAGCAGGAAATAAAAAGGAACTCACCTTGTGGTAAAACCGGCAAGAGAGAAAGCCTTTGAGCTCCATACTGTTTCAGAAATAATCCTTGATAATCCATGATATGGCGTTTCATCACAGCAGTATCTGCCTTTTTTTAAAAAGCTTTATACATCAAATGTATAAAGCTTCCATGGAATATAACAAAAAGTGTTTTCTGAAATAAATTACATACCCCATTGAATTATGACTGACGATCGTCAGCTGTCTTCCTCTCCCTTGTTGTTCCTCGATACGTAAAGGCTGCACCACACGCAGAATTAAATCCTGTGTTCCTCCGGTACTTTTCTTTGATTTATCCAAAGTTCGCTCATCGAGCCGGGGGTCAGGTTATTCGCCTCCAAGAAAAGGCGCTCGCGCGGGACCTTAGCAGGATGTGACGCATATTTGAGTTGACCTAATTAAAACCGTTTTGTTTTTTATTTATGTGTCACAGTATCACCTCAAAATACAAGATACGAAACATTTTCAACCGTGCAACAAAATATAAATAGTCCTACAAATACTTGTATTTTATTTCCTTCTTATTTTTTGTCTAAGCTCAAGGGAGCCAGAGCAGAGGGCTTAAAGGGCCACATGGTGGTTTAACCGGACAGGTTGGAATGGGAAAGTAATGTAAAAGTACAATATTTCCCTCTGAAATAAACCTCCGAGGAGAAGAATCACGTTCCATCTCCGCCTCGATAACTATCTCAGGAAATTAGACATAATGACGGATTAAACCACAGCGCTGTATTCCTGTCAGGTGCGCTTCTCACCTCCATCAAATGGACGACAAATTGTGACATGGTGTGTGTGAAAAGGTCGGAGTGAAGCATTCTCCCGACCTCCACCCGGCGTCAGAGTCGTTTACAGCCTCATCACACAGCTTCTCATCGAGCTTCCAGGAATAGACAGACACAGTTTTGTCAGTTCTGTTCCTGAGACAAATGTGAATTTATTTGAAAGTACATTGAAGTGAACTGCAAAGCATCATCTGACCTCTCCCTGCAGCTCCCTCCGCTCCATGTATGCAGAGGGAGGGTGAGGCATCCTTAGTGCTTTAAGGACACGCTGTAATTTCCTTTGACAACATCTTAAATGGCTGCTGCTGTTTTGTTTTTTATCTTGGTGCAAGCGTAGAGGGGTGGAGGAAGAGGAGGGTTGATGTAACCGGCTGAAATCACATTCTTAACATCCCAATCTGTCAGAGTATCTGAAGACCAGACATCTGACAGGCTGCTGCACAAAGTGTCAGAAAAAAGAAACACAAGTGAACACGCTCACACGCTCACACTCACACACACACACACACACACACATGTATTCGCCGTGTGCTGAACTTGCTGATTTTGGAGGTTTTACAGGATTATCTGTCCCACACTGCAGCACTCATGTCTCTATATTTGGAGATTTGGTTTAAATGTCTTTCTGCTCTGATCTCAATACTCTTTGAAAATACTCTACTTCTTCTTCTTCTTCTACTTCTTCTATGGTTTGTTTTATGTTGCTTCATCTGTGACTTCAGCGTGTCTCTGTTGGAGATCAATGGCCCAACTTATGTCCTGTAAAATCATTAGTATTCACTTTGTGTCATATTTATCTTCTTTATTGGCGATTTGGGGGGGTTGAAAGCAAGTGTAATCAGACACCGAGGGAATAAGAAAAAACGTCTAATGTTGTAAAAAAATAGCAACTAAAACAGTGAGACCATAAGATTTTTGATTTATTTTTCAAAAGCTTAAAGCAATGCATTTAAAATGTCCAAAAATGAAGTTTGTTTAGACAACGAAATATACATAATTTAGACGTTGTAATCAGGGAATATTTGGCATCTATGCTTAGAAAATGGATTTAAGAATGATTATTTAAAGGTACCTTATTATACTCTTTTTCATCAATATATTATAGGTCTCAGATATAAACATGTCTCTGAAGTGTTTGGCTGAAATACCAAACAGATTATTGTAGCATCTCATAATCCCCTCTGTTTTCATGTTCCAAAAGTGCTGAATCTGTGTCTGTAGCTTTAAATGCTGCTGCCCACGCCCCTCTGTGAAGTGATTGGTTTAAAAAACACAATGGTGCTCTCGGAAGAGATTTAGGGGATAAGGTGGGCGGGTGTTACCTTGGTTGGTTATTGGCTAATGGTTGCACAACCCTAAAAACATTGTGACATCACAAAGTGACCAACATCCGATCAGCTCATCTTCAGACAGATCAGGACAAAAAGAGAAGGAATCTTTTTACCTGAAACGTTCAGAATCTCTTAACACAGAGGGAAACATATGTATGTATAAAAGACATGCAAACGTGGATTTTGCATAATAGGTGACCTTTAGCCCTCTGGAGTCGAGGTGCGCATAATTTACATAATTAATCGTATATTTTCAATTATAAGGAGAAGAAATATGATTCAGATATCCGCGGAATTGCTGGAAGAGTAGCTTTCCAGCTGTATCTCCTGTGAGACTGTAACCAGGGCACAGCAGCCAATATGGCCGCTCAAAGCAGCTTGACTTTACACTGTGTGAGATTGGTGGATTCGTGTGTCCGTCAAGGAAATCTCGGCCGTCAGCCATGATGGTCTGAAATGACCAATGGACATCGAGAGATCACTAAGGGCCTACCCACCAAGTAAAAAAAACATAAACCACATGTCTCCCATCAGTTTACGTCTATGAGGAGAGAGAGAGAGACAGAGAAAATGGCTTCACAGTTGCCGACTTCGCTAGAGATTCGCTAGCAGCAGTGAAGATAGAGCCTCAGAACCTGAAGTCTTCGACTCTCCTGAAGAAGAATAATACAGGGACAACAAGGATCAATTTGGACATGGGTAAGTGTAAATATTACAGTAATAGTGTTCTTGCAATGTGTGGGGAATACCGCAAAAATGAACAATAGGTTTATTGAGCTGTCTGAGTTACTCACCTCTCTCTGCTCCATGTCTCCATCAACTCTCCTGCTCGGTGATTTTAACATTCACGTGGACTCCAGTAACTGCACATGTGATGCTGAATTCCTCTCACTTCTGGACTGCTTCAGCATCAAGCAACATGTCCAGGGCCCCACCCACACCAAAGGCCACACGCTGGACCTGGTGTGCTCTACCGGCTCTCCGCCCCCCGACCTACAGCGCCTCGACCTGGCTGTATCTGACCATCATGCCATCCTCTTCACTGTTCCTGTCACTGCCCAGGCAGCATCCTAAACGCACCATTATGTTTAGGAACATCAAGACTGTGAGTGCACCGGCCCTATCTGACCTGATAGCTACCCACATGGCCTCGGCTCCCTCCGACTCCACCGAGGATGGCCTGTTAGTCCACTACAACACTGCCCTATCCCTCAGTCTCAACGCTCTCGCTCCCATCAAAACCTGGACTGTTTCCTTCACCCACCCTGCCCCCTGGTTCACCACTCCGTCACTTGAAGGCCTCTGGTCGCCAGATGGAGAGGCTCTCCAAAAAAACTGGCCTCACGGTCCACCTTTCGTGACCATGTCAAAACTTATAAGGAAGCTCTCTCCCACGCCAAGACTCACTACTACTCCCGTCTCATCGGTGCCCAGCAAAGCAACCCCAAAACACTGTTCTCCACCATCAACCGCCTACTCCGCACCCCTGACGCCCCCCAGCACTCAGGGGCTCCCGATCTATGCTCCACATTCCTCTACTTTTTCCAGGCGAAAGTCAAGGCCATCCATCAGCAGCTCCTGGCGCATGGCCCTCCCCCCCTACCTGCACCACAGCCACCTGGTAATGCACCCCCCGTGCCGCGCCTCTCCCACTCCAACCTCTCCTCCTTCTCCCTTGTGGATGCTCTCCAAGTGGACAAACTGGTCAGCTCGGCCAAGACCTCCACCTGCTCCCTGGACCCCATGCCCACATCCCTGGTCAAGGACTGCCTACCCACCCTCTGTCCCTACATGGTGGTCATCATCAGCGCTTCTCTGGCTCCTGGTATAGTCCCCACCAGCTTCAAAATGGTCTCAGTCACCCCCATACTCAAAAAATCTGGCCTGGACCCCGCCGACCTCCAGAACCACCGGCCGATCTCCAACCTTCCCTTCCTAAGCAAAACTCTGGAAAGAGTGATCGCCGGCCAACTCCATCTGTACATGTCCAACCATGAGCTCTATGAGCCCTTCCAATCCGGCTTCAGACAGCAACACAGCTCCCCCTCGGCCAGATCATCCGACATCATGGACTCAATTTCCACTGTTACGCTGATGATACCCAACTGTATCTCAGCACGCCTCCATCCTCCCAGCTCCCCCTCAGTCTCTCATCAACTGCCTGCATGACATCAAAGCATGGATGTCGTCCAACTATCTCAAACTAAACAGCAGAAAAACAGAGCTCATGGTTGTGGCACCCAAGGCGCTGCTCCGGAAGGTTGGTGACTTCATCCTTGAGGTTGATGGCTGCTCCATCTCCCCATCTCCTGAAGCCCGCAACCTGGGTGTCATCCTCGACTCCACCCTTTCCTTCCACTCCCACGTTAAGTCTGTGACCAAATCTGCCTTTTTCCATCGAAGGAACATTGCCAGACTCCGACCGTCACTCTCGGAGTCGGTTGCCGAAACCCTAGTCCATGCGTTTGTCACCTCCCGCTTGGACTACTGCAACCGTGTCCTGTTTGGGGTTCCCAATAAAACCCTGGACAGGCTCCAGTATGTTTAAAACTGTGCTGCTAGGGTACTGTTACGGCTGTTGTTTCTGCCTGCTCCGTAACCTGTCTGGGATTGTCTGCAGCCGTGTGTGTGATTATGTAAATGCGCTGTGTGGTTGCCCCAACATCATTGGCTGTCATCTCCTGGTCTACTTCCGAGGACACTGATTGGAGCACGCCAGGCCCGACGTTCTCCAATCCCTGTGCAAGCCCAGCACACACCTGCTGGAGAGGACTACAAAGCTGGGGGCAATTATCACTCAGGAGGCTCTGCTGGGATCAGACGCCTCATACCTTTTGCTCTTGTGTCATGGACACTACAGACTGTGTTTGGTGTGACATATGTGTTTAGTGACGAGTGTAAACATATGTGATTAATGTCGAGTGACGATGTATGTGTCGAGTGACAACTTGTGCTTAGTGACGAGTGTCGAGAGATGTGCTAAGTGTTGAGTGTGGATATATGTGTTTAGCGTAGGGTGCTTAGTTTCCCACCTTCAGCTGTGTTTTCTTACAGCTTCCTTTCTTTAGACTGTACCACTTTGTTATTTTGGTTATTAGCTATATTTCTTTGTATTTAAGTAGGCTCCTTTTTTTAGAATCCTCCTTTTGTTAGGTTGGTTATCAACCTGTGCCCTTTTGGCCCTTTTGTTTGTTCAGGCTGCACACCTTCCATTTTGTTACACCTTGTTCTGTAATAAAACTATTTATAATTATTACCAATTACATACTGGTGTGTGTTGCATTCCTCTTCCCCTAGTTGGGAGGTAACAGGTACTCAGCCATACAAAGCATCACTCCCAGCCTCATCCACCTCCACTGGTTGCCGGTCAATTACCGCATAACATACAAAATCCTCCTCCTTACTTACAACTCTCTCCATGCCCATGCCCCCTAGTACCAATTGGACATCCTTCGCCCACATGCCCCACCCCGGAACCTGTGGTCTTCAGACTCTGGCCTGCTTAAATAATAATTATTCGTCCCACAGCGGAGACATTTACAGTGGCTATAGACATGTTTTTGCCATCGATTATTTTATCATACCGTTCTGTACAGATGAGACTTTGTCACAGATTTATTTATATGTGTGCCTGTGATTTTATACTGAATGTAAAGTAACTGAAATACGTGTGTGTGTGTGTGTGTGTGTGTGTGTGTGTGTGTGTGTGTGTGTGTGTGTGTGTGTGTGTGTGTGTGTGTGTGTGTGTGTGTGTGTGTGTGTGTGTGTGTGTGTGTGTGTGTGTGTGTGTGTGTGTGTGTGTGTGTGTGTGTGTGCAAAGGCTAAAATCCCTCTGTGAGTCTTTCAAATGCAATACTAAAGTAAAATGTTGAGGCCCTTGTGCATTTAAGCATACTTCATTACTTTTCAACATTGTGACAGACAGGTATATCAGTTATGCTTTGAACGTGACTTGCTGTGATATAATGGTGAAGTAAAGTGTTTGTCTGTATCAGATAGAACAACAGAAACAATGTAACTTA
>CM070488.1:4885811-4927500 GCA_036324585.1 Champsocephalus esox
ACGTTTCCAACATGACCATGTTGTACAACTTGGCTCTATGTTAGACAAGCAGTGCACCTCGGTCTTAGAAGTGAGGAGAAGATTGGCCATTGCTACAAACTAATTAAGATATGCTGTAGCAAAAAAATTCCACATACCATAAAAATAAAACTGATGCACTCTCTGATAATATCCATTGCAAAGATGCGAAATCTGGACAAGAGACCAAGACAAGAGACTAGATCCCTTTGAAATGTGCTGCTAGCGGAGGATCCTCTGGGATTTACGGAAAATAGATGGTAGAAACAACTCTGAAAATAGGGGAAACATGTACTGGTAGCAAAAGTTACCCATGGGAACAAATGGGTAGCTAGCAATCACCAACATGCAGTCGAGGGAAAAAAAGGAGCAGGAAGGCCAGGGGGAGAACGGTTGATGGACATAAAGAGGTGGTCGGGAAAGCAGTGGTGGAGTGCATGAGACTGGCAGGAGATCATGATGTTTGGAGACAGAATGCTGTGGAAACAAAGATAGTTGATTAAGAGAGGGTAAAGGTAAGTATTGGACCCCTTTGTGGAAGTGCTACCTTTAAACAAATCTGTGAGTGTTCAGGGAAACGTTAAGGCACGATGTGTTGCCAGGGCAAAGTACAGTGTTTGTTTCTCTTGATCAATCAAAAACAGATAGTACAACGTGACGTGTTGCCCCTTTAAGCAGCAGACAGTTTGTCTTGGCGCATTGACCCGCACCCATCTGCTGCCCCGCCGAGGGTAGAACAAAACACTAAGAACATTATATAACATGCACCAGCACATTCTGAAACTTGGCTCTAATGCAGGCTGCGCTGCAACAAACGCTCTTCGAACCCGCATTTTGAAGTAATACTACTGGATTTATATGCAGATTCAAGAAGTTTCACTGATCAACAAACTCATAAAGGTCCATCATCATCATGCATATTCAAACAAAATGTCATGGCGCTATCTACATAATGGTTTGTACAACACAATTTAGATGAATACTCCGTTCTGATTGGTCAATTTGGGCATTCAGGGGTTGGCAGGCCACTGCTATTGAAAGGCTCTGATCAAGTGAACAGAAAGGACACAGACAGG
Source organism: Champsocephalus esox (assembly GCA_036324585.1). Lineage (NCBI taxonomy): Eukaryota > Metazoa > Chordata > Actinopteri > Perciformes > Channichthyidae > Champsocephalus > Champsocephalus esox. Next base: position 4,886,906 of record CM070488.1, read on the forward strand.
AAGTAAACACTAAAAGAAACAGCAGAAGAAGACAGTCTGAAGGCAAACACTTAAGCCCCTGTCACACTGTCCCGAAATTGACACCTGATGGACACACGATAAAGGAAATGTTCAAATCGGGATCGTAGCAACATCGGGCCATTCGTGAGGGCATCCAAGCCATCGTATGACCGCTGGTGGAGTTTCTCAAGCTCCGGCAGCAACTTCGTGAGCGGCAACTTCGTAAGGCACTCGTGAGGGCATCTTGTCAAATCGTGTCATCTTCGTGTTATCATCGGGGCGAATGCCCTCACGATGGCCTTACGAAGGGCAAAATTGACACACGAATTCAACACGAAAATGAACCTTCTCAAGGTCCTTCGGCTATTTTTTGGCATGCCAAAGATTTTGCCACTGCTCACGAAGTTGCTGCCGGAGCCTGAGAGACTCCACCGGCGGTCATACGAAGGCTTAAGATGCCCTCACAAATGGCCCGATGTTGCTACGATCACAGCCGAATTTGAACATTTCCTTTATCGTGTGTCCATCGGGTTGTTTTATTGCACAACAAAATCATGTAAACATATTATGTAAATAACCCAATTTGTGTTCTGTGAAACTAAAAAGGATATAAAATATTATTTTGAAGGACAGTTGACAGGAAGTTGTTGGTTGTTGTTGTTATGGAAACAACATTACGGAGAAAACGTAATATTTTCTACATATAAAGACGGATAAAGTAAAGAACAAAGTCTGAAGATATCAGTACAGTATCATAGTACTGTAACATAATTGTTTGTTACTTTCATTGCAGTTGTATGTCTTAAATGTAATGTAAATGTTGCCTTCGTGTGTGGTTCGGGGCCATCTTCATGCGAAATTCACAATTCCATATTTGTGTGTCCATCGGGTGTCAATTTCGGGACAGTGTGACAGGGGCTTAAAGGGATCCGCAGAAGAAGACAGACAGGAATTAAACACTAAAGGGAACAGCAGAAGAAGACAGACAGGAAGTAAACACTAACAGGAACACGGTATGGGTTTACAGACGGTTTACAGACGGTTTACAGACGGTTTACAGACGGTTTACAGACGGTTTACAGACGGTTTACAGACGGTTTAACGCTAAAGAAAATGTGAAGAGACTTGTCCAGACCAGAGAGTGCCTTTTATCCGACCAAACTGCTAATGGTGCTCACCTACACTATTTTGTGTATAAAAAGAATCCAGTCCATTTTTTGATGGGAACTACTCCTCTAAAATATAATTTTGAGTTGTTAAATTATGATTTCCCTTTATTCGAAGTAAGAGGGTTTGTCTAAAAAATCTGATTTCTCCCCAAGAGTTTTGGAGTGTGGCATGTTATTAGTAGATTCAGTCCCACCTGAAAAGGTGTTGTGTGTTGCAACTTCACACATTCAAATCATCAACACATTCTCTTTGAAACCAGTCAGGTTTCCCCCTGGATAATACACCGAAAACTTCATGGTAATAAAGTTATTCAAAAGTAAAATGCAATCTGAATTACTAACATACTTTGACGTTTTTCTTTATTGTTTTCTTTTGAATGCTAAACTGACACTAAGATCTGAACGACTCAGTTCTACACGAGCAAAGATCAATCAATCAAAACTTTATTACAGACTCAGGGTCCAGATAAAAGACAAAACATTACATCGATAAAAGAAAAGACATATGTGACCTGCTCCATCGAAATCAGTCGCATTGACCCAAAGACACATTTTGAGTTGTATACACAGCTGGGAAGAGGAGATTCCTAGCTTTCTGATGATATCAGGATTGTTTTTGTACTCCGAACATTAAGCAAAATATGTCACATGTGTGTGTGTGTGTGTGTGTGTGTGTGTGTGTGTGTGTGTGTGTGTGTGTATACGTTTGTGTGTATACGTGTGTGTGTTTGTGTATTTTTGCATTTGTGTGTATTGTGTTTGTTTCTCGGGGAAAACACTCACGAGAAACACCGGCCAGTTACTCCGTTCTCCGCTTGTAATTATGGCGTTACAAGCTTCAAAGTTGTATTTATCATCTGAATTTGCCGAAACTAAAAGCTGTTACAGCCTACCCTTACAATGGCCCTATGGGGCTAACAAAATTCCACCACTGACCCAAATAGAACACGAAAGACACCTTTAAAATTATCAAATCCATAGGATTTATTCGAACCAACACATCAAATGTTTAACTATCCATCCTAGGATGAGAGGCAGAAACACAGCAGTCCCCACACCAGAGGCCTCTCTCTTCTGCTGCTGCACTGGAGCTTTTAAGCACTTCATTCTCCAGCTGCACCTTGTCTGAACCTCGTAACAGCAATGCAGCACACCTGGGTAGAGGAACCAAAGGGAAAAAGAAACAGGGAATACATACAGCCGTAACGGCCCCACCCTTAAAACAATGAATAAATAGAAAACTAACACCATACTATTCTATTCATTTAAAGGAGACCTATCATGCTATATTTAAATGATATAGTGTATGACCATACCTATATAAGGTATAGTTATACATTTTATTTTTCAAAATACCAAACAGATCATTTTTTAGACATGCCTCGTTTCGCTCATTTTCTCTTTATTCCAAGCCCGTCTTTGAAAATTCTGAGCAGCAGCTGACCACGCCCCCCTACAGAAGAGCAGGCATGAGCCGGCGAGAGTCACGTTACCGTGCTTGCTGTGATTACGAGTGTCGAATAAACATGTCATCTCAGAGCAATGCATGTGTTCAAGCATACTATCAATTTGATCCAGAAACTGAACCTGAAGCAGCGGAGGTTTTGGTGGAGGTGCAAAAATCTCGGTTGCAGCAGGACGTTTCTGAATGGTTAGCTGACAAGCTGTTGTCCCTATTTATTTTACTCTGCTACGATGCTTGCTCCTTATTCCGTTCATATTTTGGCTAATTAGCAAGAATGCAATGTGTACAGTTTGTAACGCAAAAACAGCGATATATATATATATATATTTATAAAGGGAGACATTCATATTTTCAGCATATATACAATGGCCTCATTGCGTTTATTAATAGTTTACAGTCCTTTTCTTCCAACATCCTGCAACAACCGTTGGAAAGTTGAATAACTTGGGATGATAACAAGTATAACTCCAACAACACCTCAGTTGTCAGCAATGTGTGTAGTTTCATGTGTTTTTAAAAGCTCAGTTATTGACTTCTTTGTGCAAATTGCGCCACGATGCCTTCTGAACGGAGAATGTGTGCTGCATGGAGATACCACAGGTAACATTTTTGACAGCTTCACTAAGTTGTCTGTTTAAATACATTTTTCACATGTCATTCAATATGTTTATCACAATGTGTCAAGACGGATGCTGTAACCTGTATGGTGGACCATCCTGGATTGGAGCCTGTGTGCCTAAATGTGTTCTCCCTGCAGAATGCGTTGAATATTTACAGAGCTGAACATGGTGGACTACAGTTGAGACAAATAGAGCAGTGAGTGGTTTGTTTGTTTTGACTGAAATTGTAAAACGAATGCTAATATTGTTCATGGAAATAAATTCTGGTGTATATGGCTTTATGCAATATTTCATTCTGTCATTGTACATGTACTATTATATTATATACTACACAGCAATTAGCTTAACACACCCATGTGTACGACAAAAAGGTCCACACACACAACCTTATGCTTTTGAAATCAGAATATTCTTTACCCATCCAAACATGAATAATCACGACACATTTTGATATCAACTTGGAACTTTATTGTCAAAATCAACGGTTAAAAAAACCCATACAAAAAAACTAAATGTAGCCTACTTGTATTTTGTATAAATGACACTAAATATTTGTACAGAAGCTTTGTGAGCTGGTGCTGGGGCTTCCTTGGACGCAGGATCAGAGTGATGATTCCGACCTGCGTTGTCCTCAGGATACGCAGGGAGTTTCCTGATCCGTGAAATGTCGATGTTGGGTTCAGACAGCAGCCAAATTGAACCGTGTAGCATACCTCCTCCCTGTCAGGTCGCTCATAATGGTGCAGGGTCCACAAAGACGAAGATGAGGTCCATCAAGTTGGCCACGTAGGGCTGTGCAATGGTAAAAAAAGCACAACAAAAAATGTGGTTTAGATTAGTATATGCATGTAAAAAACTGAAACTTCTTAGCAAAGCTCTCTATTTAGCAAAGCTCTTTGCTTAGCCTTTTCCAATCGGAGTTAGTTTTGAACCGTAACGTGCATGCTGTGTTTCTGACTCAATGCAGGTGATGTGTTGGAGAGGGGCTGAGCTCAGTAGACTGACTGTAATGACTGCTAGCCACTAATTAGCCTGTTGCTAGAGGTAAGGCCTTGTCAACAACAACAGACCGACGGGGCTTTAGCTCAGTTTTACTCGTGGTGTGTGTCCCCCCTCCCATACATACACAGTGTTGTATCCTAACACACCCCCATTTATATTCATGTGCGCAAACAAGTAAACACACAAAAGCTTTTACATATAACGCTGCAAAACACGGCATGTCTCATTAGCGTAGCGTAGCTTAGCTTACAGATCGATGTCATATCTGTCGATATCTGATCGTTCTTACAGACTACAATCACAAAAGCGTTTACATATAACGCTGGAAAAAACGGCACTTGCCAACAGAAGATTACGTTTGTTATTATAACTTACTCAATATGATTGTAGAGGATACAAAATACTAATACATAGGAGAATAAATACTTGTGTTATCGCCTAGGGCGTGGCTTTACAGCCTTCACACAGATCGCCATTACGGCAGTATGTCTGAACATGTAAGCAAATGCCTGATAATTCAAATGACAAAGCAAAGACTGCGGAGCGTACAAAATAAAATGCTACAAAAATATATGAACACCTAACCGATTACTATTTGGGTTTGAGGCGACATTGATGCGGCGAAGCTACAAGCTACATGCTACATGCTACAAGCTAGAGATAGCTTTATCAGGAAAAACACCTCTAAATAAAAACTTACAGCTTCAAAATTGGATGTGTCTTCACTGGCCTGGTCCCGGATGGTTGGTATTGATCCCGGGTTTAGCATTAGTTTGGAGGCATATCCGTGTTGGACTTGAGACAAGTTCATAAACATGTCCTTGGTAAAATGTTTGGGACACACAAACAGAAATCTGCCGTGGTCTTCTGGCACATGTCCCTTGTAAATGAAGTATAGCCACAGATTCATTTATTTTTCCACTGATGGCATTGCATGCAGTCCCCTATCCCGAGTCTTGCAGCCAACAACAGCACAACGTTTAACTGGCTTAGACATCCTGGCAAGAGCAGGCAAAAACACAGATGTGACTGGGGTGTTGATTATTTAGCCTGCCGATAGCCTATATGCGAATGAGAGGTTTGGCAATGCACGTGGCCGTGGCTCATTCCCCTGATAGGTGGAGAGTTGACCAATAAGCGGAGCACTTCTTTGTGACGTAGAAAAGTATTGGAATGTGGATCCGTTTTTATCAGATCCGTTGCAGCCCCTTTTTTAGAGATTTGGCGAAGGAGGAAAATAGAGAGGGTTGTGTTTTCTGACACTTGGTGAGTTCCCTGGAACACCGGGGACACATATTCATGGATAAAAGACGTACAAAGGTGCATTTCGCATGATAGGTCCCCTTTAAATGAATGTCGAATTTCAGTTACTTTTATCAAGGCTGTATGCAGGCATACACTTAATCACACCAGACTTAATATATCAATATGAAATGAATGCATTAGATCAGACAACAGATTCAGGACTGCTGACAAAAGGTGTCAACCTGGGTCAAATGTGGAACAACAAAATATATTCAAACTCTAAAACATGGCCAACTAAGATGCTGCCACACAGAATGAGCAGCAACCAGACAAGTAGCCAAATCAATGAAACAAAATGGCTACCCCCATGAGGTGACAAACAAACTACAAAGCCAAACCAAGCGTTTACCAACACACAAACCGTAACACACATGTCCAACACAATGTGGAGTGCAACAGCCACAAACCTAAAGTATCACTACAAGTAGACCAACTACAAAGTTGCTGCCATTCACTAATAGCAACACTATGATCCAACAAGAGTGAACTTCCACAACCACAACACACATGGTCACACTGTAGTAAACTACACACAAATGTTGCCTCCCTACACCTAAGCAGCAACCCGAAATTGACCCAACTAATGTGGACTGCAGATACCACCACCTAAAAAGTCACATGCCACAAGTTACTGAACGTGCATTTATCATAGCTCCACAGAGTGGCAAACGACAAGTAGAGTCAAAAGTTGCTGGAAAACAAGCAGTAGTGAGGCACCCCAACCCTGAGCTGTTGATGGAGATGGCTAACTAACCTAGCTAGATGTCAGTGGCTTGCCGAGCTTGAGGCGACTTTAAACGCTGAACTCAGTGCATCACCGAAGACCATATATATAGCCTAAAGCAATACACTGAAGTGTACCCCCACTCAGGATTACCACCAAAAATAAGAAAGGCAAAACAAAAAAGCGGCAAGATCTTCAAACCTGCCCGGTGACAAACTAGTCAGGGTGCTTAACACTGAAATTGCTAGCTGGTGAAACAATTAAATGCCCAAATAAACAACCACACATTAACTTAACAAACTTAACAAAATCTCTCCACAAAGCAAACGGCCACTAGATATAGACAAATGCTAACAAATTGACCTCACCTCATGGACATTGAATCCCGGATAAGTCCCCATTTGTTACGACCCACCCTTAAAAATTGCCCTATGGGGCTAACAAAATTCCACCACTGACCCAAATAGACCATGAAAGACACCTTTAAAATCATCAAATCCCCACACCAGAGGCCCCTCTCTTCTGCTGCTGCACTGGAGCTTTTAAGCACTTCCTTCTCATCTGAACCTCGTAAGGTCCCTCCAAAGGGAAAAAGAAACGAGAGGGGTCTGCCTGCAGACCTTCACTCTCAGGACAGTTCTGGTGCAGACCTCCACTCTCAGGACACCTCCACTGTCAGTACAGGAAGTGACGATTCTGACGTGTGCTAGCTAATAGTGATGCTAATGATAATGCAATGTCAAATGAAATAGCTAAACAAATAAAACCGGGGAAAATAGGCACTCGTGAGGCGGGCCGAGTCCCCTGTCAACTCCCGTTACATTCCTCCATGGTGTCATTTGAGCGAAAAACTTTTACGAGAACCAGGCTGGGGGGGTCAAAAGGGCTTGACCAAGGCCGACCCACAGTGCACGGTGGGCGGACTCATCACCTCCGTGAAGTGAATCACAAACTCAGAGAGTATTCAGTCACATCTCTCATCTCTCATCTATATGCCTCTTGATATTGTTATATGTTTGTAACAGGCCATCATCATCACCATCATCATCATCATCATCATCATCATCATCATCATCATCATCATCATCATCATCATCATCTTCCTCCTCAGCTGCAGTAATATCACAAACACTAACTCAGTTATCGCAGTATTTACGATATTCATCAAAATATGTACATTTTATTCAATATTCTAAGAGTACTCTTTTTTTGTAAATTCAACAGATTTATTTATTTTCAAATCACATTTAAATATTTCACAGATTTATTCAACACATATTCAACAACTTTTTCTTTGTTTTGTTTTGGATTCTTTTAAGGTATTCTTACAGTTTTTTTCAGAAAATCTACTAATAATTGTAAAATTAAAAAAGGAAATACAGTATAACATCTCTTATATTCATCTAACACCTAAGGCCTAAATGAGTAAATACCTGCCCATTAACAAAAAATGTAACTTGATCCTAAAAACAAAGCTGCAATTTTCAACAAAAACAACTAAATACATTTCCAAAACATGTAAAATCCAATTAAACCATCTTCCAGATATTTCCCAGTTCCTGAACGTTAACGCTCCCTCCCTGTGGCTCTCCATGTGCTTCCTGAATGACAGTCAGAAGGTGTCAGCCTGTAGGTGTGACTGCTGTTACATAAACACTTTTCTATTTAAAGCTGTGGTGTGGAGTGTGTGCGGGGTCACCTGAGGACGGACAGCCAGTCGCTCTCTCACTCATGTTTCTCCTCAGCGGGGGATCAGAGTATGTTTGTGTGCTCATACGTGCTCTCCGTCTGCATTCATGCATATGTGTTGGCGTGGGAGCAGAGTGTGTTTAGGTTTAGGGATGCACTGACCTGAAAGGTTTTAGAGCCTGTGAACAAACAGGAGTGACAGTATGTAACAGTGTCTTCTTTTACCAGATGACACACTATCTGAGGACTTTATATATTTAAAAACATTAATGTAGGAAGGTCATATAGACTCAGGTGAGCACACGTGCATGTTTGCTGGCTCAAACGTGAGCGCAGTGGAGTGAAACAGTCGCTGTACATTCAGCTGACTGCCTGCTATCCTGGGAAGACCCGTCACATAGGCTGGGTTTCCACCACATCACACACACACACACACACACTTCCTCCTGGGAAACAGACTATCCTTCTTTGTCATGTACAAGACGTCCTCACGCTGACTTCCCTTAAACAAAGCTCCCTTTTATGAACTACAAAAGATCCATGAAGTTGTAGTTTTTTCCTATTTGTTGTTATCAACGTTGTAAAATGAGAACACGTTTTTAATTTGATGCACAAATAATGTGCAGATCTTCAAGAGGAATTAGCTGGGGAAAAGTTACAGAAAAGAGACTGCACACTACATGATGCTCCTATGAAAGGAATTCCTTGTCTGAAGAAGAACTTCTCTATTTTCCCGGGTTTAAATGACACCAATGTATCATCTGTATGTGCAAGCATTTTTAAAGAGGCCCTATAATGCTTTTTAGGGTTTTCCCTTTCCTGTCGTGTATAGGTTTGTGTGCATGTAAATGGCCTACAAAGGGTAAAATCCCTGTGTTCCCTCCAGGGAGTTTCTCTCCCATATTTTTTAGAGAATAAAGGTACACTTTCTGATTTGACTAGTGCAATAGCCTCCTATGGCCCACCTTAAAAAATCATTACTAAACTCACCACGGTTCTTAACAGCTATGAATCACCTTCTAACCTGCGTCCCAGCGCTCGGACCTCTCAAATATATAATCCTTAATTTAATCTATAACACAAAATTGGTAAAGTTTGTACTATTACTTATAATTGTGCTTGTAACATGGTATTTCAACACTGCGGTATTACTATTAAACTGTAGTTTTGCGTCTTAACAATGTGAGACGTTATCTTATAAATCTGTTTGTATGTGCATGACCATTACTACTGTAGCTTCTGTGACACAAATATATTTTAAACAGTTTATACGTGCAGGGATTAGATCAGGGTAGCGCAGACTGTCGGGGGTCCTGTGAGGACGCGGAGGTCCAGCCAGCAGATCTGTCAGAGCTGAGGCATCCGAGACAGACGGCCATTACTTCATTTGGGAGGGGGAGGGGGGGAGACAGGCTGGATTGACACTGCAAATGTTCTCATGTTAAAGGGATTATAAGAGAACAGAGGAGAGGAAGCATCACGGACTGACAGTTCATCTACGTCACTGCAGTGGCACACACACCGAGAGAGTGTTCATCATCCTGAAATCACATGAAACGAGTTCAGTGATTGTACAAAACATGCCTGTCCAGAAAGGGCCGAATGCTTGGCCATTGTCAATGCAGTTTGCCGGTTTCTCATTGTGAACTGTACATCCCTTCCCTCCAGAGGAAAATACCTGTCAGGACTGAGGTCGATCAGATTTACAGTTGTCGAGAGAATTATTAATACATCCACGCACCCTCTCCGACTAATATGGAGATTGGTCAGTGCTCGTCAAAGTACACTCAGTTTGGGACGTGTGGGGGATGGCTAGTTAATGTCTGCTTGTTAGATGCAAAGTGTATTTTCTAATTAACTTTCAACGTAGGTTTACGTAGACAAAAAAACTACTCAGATCAAGGCAAGAAAAGTTTTGGGTAAGGATTAGAAAAATGTAAATTGGGTTTTGTCAATAATAGAGGATTGTCACGTAAAATAATTTGTATTTGTAACATAATCGATCAATGAATAACAAAATTGAAGTAAAAATATTAGGGCTGTCAAGTTAACGCGTGAATAACGCGCTAATGCAAAAAAAAATTAACGCCACTAATTATTTTAACGCGATTAACGCATGTGTATTTTTTTCCTCGGCCGCCCCGTAGCTTCAGAGCGCGTCGAGTTTAAAATACCATCTACAAGCTGATGCTGACAGCCCCGCTCCTGCCGCCCGCTTGCAGCAGACCACACTTCCACGCTCACCGGCAGGCACGGACTGGCCATCTGGAGGACCGGGAGGGTGTGTGTACGTGTGGCCCGAGCGAGCGAGAGACCTTACGTGCATTGTTGTTGTTAACATCTGGTGCTAGCTAGCTGCGCTAACGGATATAAGGAGCTGTTTAAATGAAAACAGAGGAGCGCTCTATTCACACAACTGCGCCAAGCACTTGACTTTATGCAGGAAGCAGACAGCGGGACATTGTAGGAAAAGTCAGCACACTCATGATTGTAGCGTCTAGGCAGCTCCCGTTCGAGCATATGCCTTGAGTTGCACATAGCTCCAACGATCCAACACACACACACACACACACACACACACACACACACACACACACACCATTTGTATTGTATGAGAGAGGTTCCAGGTTGAATTGAGACGAATATTTGTAATGTTCAGAGGTTGTTGTGTTTAATATTCATGAGAATATTTGTCATTGTTCAAATGATAATAAACATGAGCATAAAGCATATTTTTACACTCATATGTTGATAAGAGTATTAAAAACTTGAAAAATATTCCTCTAAGGTACATTTAGAACAGATCAAAAATGTGCGATTAATTTGCCATTAATCGCGATTAACTATTTTAATCAACTGACAGCCCTAAAAAATATGTAATAATAGTCCTTTTAGCCACTGGGACACAGCTTCTTCTCAGGCTCATGGTGAAGACATGATGAAGACGCAGGCTCATGGTGAAGACATGATGAAGACTCAGACTCATGGTGAAGAAATTATGAAGACTCAGGCTCATGGTGAAGACATGATGAAGACTCAGGCTCATGATGAAGACTCAGGCTCACGGTGAAGACATGATGAAGAATCAGGCTCATGGTGAAGACATGATGAAGACTCAGGCTCATGGTGAAGACATGATGAAGACTCAGACTCATAGTGAAGACATGATGAAGACTCAGGCTCATGATGAAGACCCAGGCTCATGATGAAGACATGATGAAGACTCAGGCTCATGATGAAGACCCAGGCTCATGATGAAGACATGATGAAGACTCAGACTCATGGTGAAGACATGATGAAGACTCAGGCTCATGATGAAGACATGATGAAAACTCAAGCTCATGATGAAGACATGATGAAGACCCAGGCTCATGGTGAAGACATGATGAAGACTCAGGCTCATGATGAAGACCCAGGCTCATGGTGAAGACATGATGAAGACTCAGGCTCATGGTGAAGAAATTATGAAGACTCAGGCTCATGGTGAAGACATGATGAAGACTCAGGCTCATGGTGAAGACATGATGAAGACTCAGGCTCATGGTGAAGACATGATGAAGACTCAGACTCATAGTGAAGACATGATGAAGAGTCGGGCTCATGATGAAGACCCAGGCTCATGATGAAGACATGATGAAGACTCAGACTCATGGTGAAGACATGATGAAGACTCAGGCTCATGATGAAGACATGATGAAGACTCAGACTCCTGATGAAGACATGATGAAGACTCAAGCTCATGATGAAGACATGATGAAGACCCAGGCTCATGGTGAAGACATGATGAAGACTCAGGTTCATGATGAAGACTCAGGCTCATGATGAAGACTCAGGCTCATGGTGAAGACATGATGAAGACTCAGACTCATGATAAAGACATGTTGAGACTCAGGCTCATGGTGAAGACATGATGAAGACTCAGGCTCATGGTGAAGACATGATGAAGACTCAGGCTCACGGTGAAGACATGATGAAGACTCAGGCTCATGATGAAGACATGATGAAGACTCAGGCTCACGGTGAAGACATGATGAAGACTCAGGCTCATGATGAAGACTCAGGCTCATGGTGAAGACATGATGAAGACTCAGGCTCATGGTGAAGACATGATGAAGACTCAGGCTCATGATGAAGACATGATGAAGACTGAGACTCACGGTGAAGACATGATGAAGACTCAGGCTCATGATGAAGACATGATGAAGACTCAGACTCACGGTGAAGACATGATGAAGACTCAGGCTCATGATGAAGACTCAGACTCACGGTGAAGACATGATGAAGACTCAGGCTCATGGTGAAGACATGATGAAGACTCAGGCTCATGATGAAGACTCAGGCTCATGATGAAGACATTATGAAGACTCAGACTCATGGTGAAGACATGATGAAGACTCAGGCTCATGATGAAGACATAATGAAGACCCAGGCTCATGGTGAAGACATGATGAAGACTCAGGCTCATGGTGAAGACATGATGAAGACTCAGGCTCATTATGAAGACATGATGAAGACTCAGGCTCATGGTGAAGACATGATGAAGACTCAGGCTCATTATGAAGACATGATGAAGACTCAGGTTCATGATGAAGACTCAGGCTCATGATGAAGACTCAGGCTCATGGTGAAGACATGATGAAGACTCAGGCTCATGATGAAGACCCAGGCTCATGATGAAGACATGATGAAGACTCAGGCTCATAGTGAAGACATGATGAAGACTCAGGCTCATGATGAAGACCCAGGATCATGATGAAGACATGATGAAGACTCAGACTCATGATGAAGACATGATGAAGACTCAGACACCTGATGAAGACTCAGGCTCATGATGAAGACCCAGGCTCATGATGAAGACATGATGAAGACTCAGACTCATGATGAAGACATGATGAAGACTCAGACACCTGATGAAGACATGATGAAGACTCAGGCTCATGATGAAGACATGATGAAGACTCAGGTTCATGATGAAGACTCAGGCTCATGATGAAGACTCAGCCTCATGGTGAAGACATGATGAAGACTCAGACTCATGGTGAAGACATGATGAAGACTCAGGCTCATGATGAAGACATGATGAAGACTCAGACTCCTGATGAAGACATGATGAAGACTCAGGCTCATGATGAAGACATTATTAAGACTCAGACTCATGGTGAAGACATGATGAAGACTCAGGCTCATGATGAAGACATGATGAAGACTCAGGCTCATGGTGAAGACATGATGAAGACTCAGGCTCATGGTGAAGACATGAAGACTCAGGCTCATGGTGAAGACATGATGAAGACTCAGGTTCATGATGAAGACTCAGGCTCATGATGAAGACTCAGGCTCATGGTGAAGACATGATGAAGACTCAGGCTCATGGTGAAGACATGATGAAGACTCAGGCTCATGGTGAAGACATGATGAAGACTCAGGCTCATTATGAAGACATGATGAAGACTCAGGCTCATGGTGAAGACATGATGAAGACTCAGGCTCATGGTGAAGACATGATGAAGACTCAGGCTCATGGTGAAGACATGATGAAGACTCAGGCTCATGGTGAAGACACGGTGAAGACTCAGGCTCATGATGAAGACATGAAGAAGACTCAGGCTCATGATGAAGACCCAGGCTCATGATGAAGACATGATGAAGACTCAGGTTCATAATGAAGACTCAGGCTCATGGTGAAGACATGATGAACACTCAGGCTCATGATGAAGACATGATGAAGACTCAGGCTCATATGAAGACTTCAGCTCATGGTGAAGACATGATGAAGACTCAGGCTCATGGTGAAGACATGATGAAGACTCAGGCTCATGATGAAGACATGATGAAGACTGAGACTCATGGTGAAGACATGATGAAGACTCAGGCTCATGATGAAGACTCAGACTCACGGTGAAGACATGATGAAGTTGCAGGCTCATGGTGAAGATATGATGAAGACTCAGGCTTGATGAAGACTCAGGCTCATGATGAAGACTCAGGCTCATGATGAAGACATGATGAAGACTCGGGCTCATGTTGAAGGCTCAGGCTCATGATGAAGACATGATGAAGACTCAGGCTCATGGTGAAGACATGATGAAGACTCAGACTCATGATAAAGACATGTTGAGGACTCAGGCTCATGGTGAAGACATGATGAAGACTCAGGCTCATGGTGAAGACATGATGAAGACTCAGGCTCATGGTGAAGACATGATGAAGACTCAGGCTCATGATGAAGACATGATGAAGACTCAGGCTCACGGTGAAGACATGATGAAGACTCAGGCTCATGATGAAGACTCAGGCTCATGGTGAAGACATGATGAAGACTCAGGCTCATGATGAAGACATGATGAAGACTGAGACTCACGGTGAAGACATGATGAAGACTCAGGCTCATGATGAAGACATGATGAAGACTCAGACTCACGGTGAAGACATGATGAAGACTCAGGCTCATGATGAAGACTCAGACTCACTGTGAAGACATGATGAAGACTCAGGCTCATGATGAAGACTCAGACTCACGGTGAAGACATGATGAAGACGCAGGCTCATGGTGAAGACATGATGAAGACTCAGGCTCATGATGAAGACTCAGGCTCATGATGAAGACATTATGAAGACTCAGACTCATGGTGAAGACATGATGAAGACTCAGGCTCATGATGAAGACATAATGAAGACTCAGGCTCATGGTGAAGACATGATGAAGACTCAGGCTCATGGTGAAGACATGATGAAGACTCAGGCTCATTATGAAGACATGATGAAGACTCAGGCTCATGGTGAAGACATGATGAAGACTCAGGCTCATTATGAAGACATGATGAAGACTCAGGTTCATGATGAAGACTCAGGCTCATGATGAAGACTCAGGCTCATGGTGAAGACATGATGAAGACTCAGACTCATGGTGAAGACATGATGAAGACTCAGGCTCATGATGAAGACCCAGGCTCATGATGAAGACATGATGAAGACTCAGGCTCATAGTGAAGACATGATGAAGACTCAGGCTCATGATGAAGACCCAGGCTCATGATGAAGACATGATGAAGACTCAGACTCATGATGAAGACATGATGAAGACTCAGACTCTGATGAAGACATAATGAAGACTCAGGGCTCATGATGAAGACATGATGAAGACTCAGGTTCATGATGATGACTCAGGCTCATGATGAAGACTCAGCCTCATGGTGAAGACATGATGAAGACTCAGACTCATGGTGAATACATGATGAAGACTCAGGCTCATGGTGAAGACATGATGAAGACTCAGGCTCATGGTGAAGACATGATGAAGACTCAGGCTCATTATGAAGACATGATGAAGACTCAGGCTCATGGTGAAGACATGATGAAGACTCAGGCTCATGATGAAGACATGATGAAGACTCAGGCTCATGATGAAGACTCAGGCTCATGATGAAGACTCAGGCTCATGGTGAAGACATGATGAAGACTCAGACTCATGGTGAAGACATGATGAAGACTCAGGCTCATGATGAAGATCCAGGCTCATGATGAAGACATGATGAAGACTCAGGCTCATAGTGAAGACATGATGAAGACTCAGGCTCATGGTGAAGACATGAAGACTCAGGCTCATGATGAAGACATGATGAAGACTCAGGCTCATGATGAAGACTCAGGCTCATGATGAAGACATGATGAAGACTCAGGCTCATGATGAATACTCAGGCTCATGGTGAAGACATGATGAAGACTCAGGCTCATGGTGAAGACATGATGAAGACTCAGGCTCATGGTGAAGACACGGTGAAGACTCAGGCTCATGATAAGACATGAAGAAGACTCAGGCTCATGATGAAGACATGATGAAGACTCAGGCTCATGATGAAGACTCAGGCTCATGGTGAAGACATGATGAAGACTCAGGCTCATGGTGAAGACATGATGAAGACTCAGGCTCATGATGAAGACATGATGAAGACTGAGACTCATGGTGAAGACATGATGAAGACTCAGGCTCATGATGAAGACTCAGGCTCATGATGAAGACTCAGACTCACGGTGAAGACATGATGAAGACTCAGGCTCATGGTCAAGACATGATGAAGACTCAGGCTCATGATGAAGACTCAGCTCATGATGAAGACTCAGGCTCATGATGAAAACATATGAAGACTCAGACTCATGGTGAAGACATGATGAAGACTCAGGCTCATGATGAAGACATAATGAAGACTCAGGCTCATGGTGAAGACATGATGAAGACTCAGGCTCATGGTGAAGACATGATGAAGACTCAGGCTCATGGTGAAGACATGATGAAGACTCAGGCTCATGGTGAAGACATGATGAAGACTCAGGCTCATGATGAAGACTCAGGCTCATGATGAGGACTCAGGCTCATGATGAAAACATTATGAAGACTCAGACTCATGGTGAAGACATGATGAAGACTCAGGCTCATGATGAAGACATAATGAAGACTCAGGCTCATGGTGAAGACATGATGAAGACTCAGGCTCATGGTGAAGACATGATGAAGACCCAGGCTCATGGTGAAGACATGATGAAGACTCAGGCTCATGGTGAAGACATGATGAAGACTCAGGCTCATTATGAAGACATGATGAAGACTCAGGCTCATGGTGAAGACATGATGAAGACTCAGGCTCATTATGAAGACATGATGAAGACTCAGGCTCATGATGAAGACTCAGGCTCATGATGAAGACTCAGGCTCATGGTGAAGACATGATGAAGACTCAGACTCATGGTGAAGACATGATGAAGACTCAGGCTCATGATGAAGACCCAGGCTCATGATGAAGACATGATGAAGACTCAGGCTCATGTGAAGACATGATGAAGACTCAGGCTCATGGTGAAGACATGAAGACTCAGGCTCATGATGAAGACATGATGAAGACTCAGGCTCATGATGAAGACATGATGAAGACTCAGGCTCATGATGAAGACATGATGAAGACTCAGAATCATGATGAAGACCCAGGCTCATGGTGAAGACATGATGAAGACTCAGGCTCATGATGAAGACTCAGGCTCATGGTGAAGACATGATGAAGACTCAGGCTCATGGTGAAGACACGGTGAAGACTCAGGCTCATGATGAAGACATGAAGAAGACTCAGGCTCATGATGAAGACCCAGGCTCATGATGAAGACATGATGAAGACTCAGGCTCATGATGAAGACTCAGCCTCATGGTGAAGACATGATGAAGACTCAGACTCATGGTGAAGACATGATGAAGACTCAGGCTCATGATGAAGACATGATGAAGACTCAGACTCATGATGAAGACATGATGAAGACTCAGGCTCATGATGAAGACATTATGAAGACTCAGACTCATGGTGAAGACATGATGAAGACTCAGGCTCATGATGAAGACATGATGAAGACTCAGGCTCATGGTGAAGACATGATGAAGACTCAGGCTCATGGTGAAGACATGAAGACTCAGGCTCATGGTGAAGACATGATGAAGACTCAGGTTCATGATGAAGACTCAGGCTCATGATGAAGACTCAGGCTCATGGTGAAGACATGATGAAGACTCAGGCTCATGGTGAAGACATGATGAAGACTCAGGCTCATGGTGAAGACATGATGAAGACTCAGGCTCATTATGAAGACATGATGAAGACTCAGACTCATGATGAAGACTCAGGCTCATGATGAAGACATGACTCAGACTCAGGCTCATGTTGAAGGCTCAGGCTCATGATGAAGACATGATGAAGACTCAGGCTCATGGTGAAGACATGATGAAGACTCAGCTCATGATGAAGACATGTTGAGACTCAGGCTCATGGTGAAGACATGATGAAGACTCAGGCTCATGGTGAAGACATGATGAAGACTCAGGCTCATGGTGAAGACATGATGAAGACTCAGGCTCATGATGAAGACATGATGAAGACTCAGGCTCACGGTGAAGACATGATGAAGACTCAGGCTCATGATGAAGACTCAGGCTCATGGTGAAGACATGATGAAGACTCAGGCTCATGATGAAGACATGATGAAGACTCAGACTCACGGTGAAGACATGATGAAGACTCAGGCTCATGATGAAGACATGATGAAGACTGAGACTCACGGTGAAGACATGATGAAGACTCAGGCTCATGATGAAGACTCAGACTCACGGTGAAGACATGATGAAGACTCAGGCTCATGATGAAGACTCAGACTCACGGTGAAGACATGATGAAGACTCAGGCTCATGGTGAAGACATGATGAAGACTCAGGCTCATGATGAAGACTCAGGCTCATGATGAAGACATTATGAAGACTCAGACTCATGGTGAAGACATGATGAAGACTCAGGCTCATGATGAAGACATAATGAAGACCCAGGCTCATGGTGAAGACATGATGAAGACTCAGGCTCATGGTGAAGACATGATGAAGACTCAGGCTCATTATGAAGACATGATGAAGACTCAGGCTCATGGTGAAGACATGATGAAGACTCAGGCTCATGATGAAGACATGATGAAGACTCAGGCTCATGATGAAGACTCAGGCTCATGATGAAGACTCAGGCTCATGGTGAAGACATGATGAAGACTCAGGCTCATGGTGAAGACATGATGAAGACTCAGGCTCATGATGAAGACCCAGGCTCATGATGAAGACATGATGAAGACTCAGGCTCATAGTGAAGACATGATGAAGACTCAGGCTCATGATGAAGACCCAGGCTCATGATGAAGACATGATGAAGACTCAGACTCATGATGAAGACATGATGAAGACTCAGACACATGATGAAGACATGATGAAGACTCAGGCTCATGATGAAGACATGATGAAGACTCAGGCTCATGATGATGACTCAGGCTCATGATGAAGACTCAGCCTCATGGTGAAGACATGATGAAGACTCAGCCCTCATGGTGAAGACATGATGAAGACTCAGGCTCATGGTGAAGACATGATGAAGACTCAGGCTCATGGTGAAGACATGATGAAGACTCAGGCTCATGATGAAGACATGATGAAGACTCAGGCTCATGGTGAAGACATGATGAAGACTCAGGCTCATTATGAAGACATGATGAAGACTCAGGCTCATGATGAAGACTCAGGCTCATGATGAAGACTCAGGCTCATGGTGAAGACATGATGAAGACTCAGACTCATGGTGAAGACATGATGAAGACTCAGGCTCATGATGAAGATCAGGCTCATGATGAAGACATGATGAAGACTCAGGCTCATAGTGAAGACATGATGAAGACTCAGGCTCATGGTGAAGACATGAAGACTCAGGCTCATGATGAAGACATGATGAAGACTCAGGCTCATGATGAAGACCCAGGCTCATGATGAAGACATGATGAAGACTCAGGCTCATGATGAAGACATGATGAAGACTCAGGCTCATGAGTGAAGACATGATGAAGACTCAGGCTCATGATGAAGACCCAGGCTCATGATGAAGACATGATGAAGACTCAGACTCATGATGAAGACATGATGAAGACTCAGACTCATGATGAAGACATGATGAAGACTCAGGCTCATGATGAAGACATGATGAAGACTCAGGCTCATGATGATGACTCAGGCTCATGATGAAGACTCAGCCTCATGTGAAGACATGATGAAGACTCAGACTCATGGTGAATACATGATGAAGACTCAGGCTCATGTGAAGACATGATGAAGACTCAGGCTCATGGTGAAGACATGATGAAGACTCAGGCTCATTATGAAGACATGATGAAGACTCAGGCTCATGATGAAGACATGATGAAGACTCAGGCTCACGGTGAAGACATGATGAAGACTCAGGCTCATGATGAAGACTCAGGCTCATGGTGAAGACATGATGAAGACTCAGGCTCATGATGAAGACATGATGAAGACTCAGCTCACGGTGAAGACATGATGAAGACTCAGGCTCATGATGAAGACATGATGAAGACTCAGACTCATGTGAAGACATGATGAAGACTCAGGCTCATGATGAAGACTCAGACTCACGGTGAAGACATGATGAAGACTCAGGCTCATGATGAAGACTCAGACTCACGGTGAAGACATGATGAAGACGCAGGCTCATGGTGAAGACATGATGAAGACTCAGGCTCATGATGAAGACTCAGGCTCATGATGAAGACATGATGAAGACTCAGACTCATGGTGAAGACATGATGAAGACTCAGGCTCATGATGAAGACATAATGAAGACTCAGGCTCATGGTGAAGACATGATGAAGACTCAGGCTCATGGTGAAGACATGATGAAGACTCAGGCTCATGATGAAGACATGATGAAGACTCAGGCTCATGGTGAAGACATGATGAAGACTCAGGCTCATTATGAAGACATGATGAAGACTCAGGTTCATGATGAAGACTCAGGCTCATGATGAAGACTCAGGCTCATGGTGAAGACATGATGAAGACTCAGACTCATGGTGAAGACATGATGAAGACTCAGGCTCATGATGAAGACCCAGGCTCATGATGAAGACATGATGAAGACTCAGGCTCATGTGAAGACATGATGAAGACTCAGGCTCATGGTGAAGACATGATGAAGACTCAGGCTCATGGTGAAGACATGATGAAGACTCAGGCTCATGGTGAAGACATGATGAAGACTCAGGCTCATGGTGAAGACACGGTGAAGACTCAGGCTCATGATGAAGACATGAAGAAGACTCAGGCTCATGATGAAGACCCAGGCTCATGATGAAGACATGATGAAGACTCAGGTCATATGAAGACTCAGGCTCATGGTGAAGACATGATGAAGACTCAGGCTCATGATGAAGACATGATGAAGACTCAGGCTCATAATGAAGACTCAGCTCATGGTGAAGACATGATGAAGACTCAGGCTCATGGTGAAGACATGATGAAGACTCAGGCTCATGATGAAGACATGATGAAGACTGAGCTCATGGTGAAGACATGATGAAGACTCAGGCTCATGATGAAGACTCAGACTCATGGTGAAGACATGATGAAGTCTGCAGGCTCATGGTGAAGACATGATGAAGACTCAGGCTCTGATGAAGACTCAGCTCATGATGAAGACTCAGGCTCATGATGAAGATATTATGAAGACTCAGGCTCATGGTGAAGACATGATGAAGACTCAGGCTCATGATGAAGACATGATGAAGACTCAGGCTCATGTGAAGACTCAGGCTCATGATGAAGACATGATGAAGACTCAGGCTCATGGTGAAGACATGATGAAGACTCAGCTCATGATAAAGACATGATGAGACTCAGGCTCATGTGAAGACATGATGAAGACTCAGGCTCATGGTGAAGACATGATGAAGACTCAGGCTCATGTGAAGACATGATGAAGACTCAGGCTCATGATGAAGACATGATGAAGACTCAGGCTCACGGTGAAGACATGATGAAGACTCAGGCTCATGATGAAGACTCAGGCTCATGGTGAAGACATGATGAAGACTCAGGCTCATGATGAAGACATGATGAAGACTCAGCTCATGGTGAAGACATGATGAAGACTCAGGCTCATGATGAAGACATGATGAAGACTCAGCTCATGTGAAGACATGATGAAGACTCAGGCTCATGATGAAGACTCAGCTCATGTGAAGACATGATGAAGACTCAGGCTCATGATGAAGACTCAGACTCAGGTGAAGACATGATGAAGACTCAGGCTCATGGTGAAGACATGATGAAGACTCAGGCTCATGATGAAGACTCAGGCTCATGATGAAGACATATGAAGACTCAGCTCATGGTGAAGACATGATGAAGACTCAGGCTCATGATGAAGACATAATGAAGACTCAGGCTCATGGTGAAGACATGATGAAGACTCAGGCTCATGGTGAAGACATGATGAAGACTCAGGCTCATGATGAAGACATGATGAAGACTCAGGCTCATGTGAAGACATGATGAAGACTCAGGCTCATGATGAAGACATGATGAAGACTCAGCTCATGATGAAGACTCAGGCTCATGATGAAGACTCAGGCTCATGGTGAAGACATGATGAAGACTCAGACTCATGGTGAAGACATGATGAAGACTCAGGCTCATGATGAAGACCCAGGCTCATGATGAAGACATGATGAAGACTCAGGCTCATGTGAAGACATGATGAAGACTCAGGCTCATGATGAAGACCCAGGCTCATGATGAAGACATGATGAAGACTCAGCTCATGATGAAGACATGATGAAGACTCAGGCTCATGATGAAGACATGATGAAGACTCAGGCTCATGATGAAGACATGATGAAGACTCAGGCTCATGATGAAGACTCAGGCTCATGATGAAGACTCAGCCTCATGGTGAAGACATGATGAAGACTCAGACTCATGGTGAAGACATGATGAAGACTCAGGCTCATGGTGAAGACATGATGAAGACTCAGGCTCATGGTGAAGACATGATGAAGACTCAGGCTCATGATGAAGACATGATGAAGACTCAGGCTCATGGTGAAGACATGATGAAGACTCAGGCTCATGATGAAGACATGATGAAGACTCAGGCTCATGATGAAGACTCAGGCTCATGATGAAGACTCAGGCTCATGTGAAGACATGATGAAGACTCAGACTCATGGTGAAGACATGATGAAGACTCAGGCTCATGATGAAGACCAGGCTCATGATGAAGACATGATGAAGACTCAGGCTCATGTGAAGACATGATGAAGACTCAGGCTCATGGTGAAGACATGAAGACTCAGGCTCATGATGAAGACATGAAGAAGACTCAGGCTCATGATGAAGACTCAGGCTCATGATGAAGACATGATGAAGACTCAGGCTCATGATGAAGACTCAGGCTCATGGTGAAGACATGATGAAGACTCAGGCTCATGGTGAAGACATGATGAAGACTCAGGCTCATGGTGAAGACACTGTGAAGACTCAGGCTCATGATGAAGACATGATGAAGACTCAGGCTCATGATGAAGACATGATGAAGACTCAGGCTCATGATGAAGACTCAGGCTCATGGTGAAGACATGATGAAGACTCAGGCTCATGGTGAAGACATGATGAAGACTCAGGCTCATGATGAAGACATGATGAAGACTCAGACTCATGGTGAAGACATGATGAAGACTCAGGCTCATGATGAAGACTCAGGCTCATGATGAAGACTCAGACTCAGGTGAAGACATGATGAAGACTCAGGCTCATGGTAAGACATGATGAAGACTCAGGCTCATGATGAAGACTCAGGCTCATGATGAAGACTCAGGCTCATGATGAAAGACATTATGAAGACTCAGACTCATGGTGAAGACATGATGAAGACTCAGGCTCATGATGAAGACATAATGAAGACTCAGGCTCATGGTGAAGACATGATGAAGACTCAGGCTCATGGTGAAGACATGATGAAGACCCAGGCTCATGGTGAAGACATGATGAAGACTCAGGCTCATGGTGAAGACATGTGAAGACTCAGGCTCATGATGAAGACTCAGGCTCATGATGAAGACTCAGGCTCATGATGAAGACATTATGAAGACTCAGACTCATGGTGAAGACATGATGAAGACTCAGGCTCATGATGAAGACATGATGAAGACTCAGGCTCATGGTGAAGACATGATGAAGACTCAGGCTCATGGTGAAGACATGATGAAGACTCAGGCTCATGGTGAAGACATGATGAAGACTCAGGCTCATGGTGAAGACATGATGAAGACTCAGGCTCATGATGAAGACATGATGAAGACTCAGGCTCATGGTGAAGACATGATGAAGACTCAGGCTCATGATGAAGACATGATGAAGACTCAGGCTCATGATGAAGACTCAGGCTCATGATGAAGACTCAGGCTCATGGTGAAGACATGATGAAGACTCAGACTCATGGTGAAGACATGATGAAGACTCAGGCTCATGATGAAGACTCAGGCTCATGATGAAGACATGATGAAGACTCAGGCTCATAGTGAAGACATGATGAAGACTCAGGCTCATGGTGAAGACATGAAGACTCAGGCTCATGATGAAGACATGATGAAGACTCAGGCTCATGATGAAGACATGATGAAGACTCAGGCTCATGATGAAGACATGATGAAGACTCAGATCATGATGAAGACTCAGGCTCATGGTGAAGACATGATGAAGACTCAGGCTCATGATGAAGACTCAGGCTCATGGTGAAGACATGATGAAGACTCAGGCTCATGGTGAAGACATGATGAAGACTCAGGCTCATGATGAAGACATGATGAAGACTCAGGCTCATGATGAAGACCCAGGCTCATGATGAAGACATGATGAAGACTCAGGCTCATGATGAAGACTCAGCCTCATGGTGAAGACATGATGAAGACTCAGACTCATGGTGAAGACATGATGAAGACTCAGGCTCATGATGAAGACATGATGAAGACTCAGCTCCTGATGAAGACATGATGAAGACTCAGGCTCATGATGAAGACATGATGAAGACTCAGCTCATGGTGAAGACATGATGAAGACTCAGGCTCATGATGAAGACATGATGAAGACTCAGGCTCATGGTGAAGACATGATGAAGACTCAGGCTCATGTGAAGACATGAAGACTCAGGCTCATGGTGAAGACATGATGAAGACTCAGGCTCATGATGAAGACTCAGGCTCATGATGAAGACTCAGGCTCATGGTGAAGACATGATGAAGACTCAGGCTCATGGTGAAGACATGATGAAGACTCAGGCTCATGGTGAAGACATGATGAAGACTCAGGCTCATGATGAAGACATGATGAAGACTCAGACTCATGATGAAGACTCAGGCTCATGATGAAGACATGATGAAGACTCAGGCTCATGGTGAAGACATGATCAGACTCAGGCTCATGTGAAGACTCAGGCTCATGATGAAGACATGATGAAGACTCAGGCTCATGGTGAAGACATGATGAAGACTCAGACTCATGATGAAGACATGATGAGACTCAGGCTCATGTGAAGACATGATGAAGACTCAGGCTCATGGTGAAGACATGATGAAGACTCAGGCTCATGGTGAAGACATGATGAAGACTCAGGCTCATGATGAAGACATGATGAAGACTCAGGCTCACGGTGAAGACATGATGAAGACTCAGGCTCATGATGAAGACTCAGGCTCATGGTGAAGACATGATGAAGACTCAGGCTCATGATGAAGACATGATGAAGACTCAGGCTCATGGTGAAGACATGATGAAGACTCAGGCTCATGATGAAGACATGATGAAGACTCAGGCTCACGGTGAAGACATGATGAAGACTCAGGCTCATGATGAAGACTCAGACTCAGGTGAAGACATGATGAAGACTCAGGCTCATGATGAAGACTCAGCTCATGGTGAAGACATGATGAAGACTCAGGCTCATGGTGAAGACATGATGAAGACTCAGGCTCATGATGAAGACTCAGGCTCATGATGAAGACATGATGAAGACTCAGACTCATGTGAAGACATGATGAAGACTCAGGCTCATGATGAAGACATGATGAAGACCCAGGCTCATGGTGAAGACATGATGAAGACTCAGGCTCATGGTGAAGACATGATGAAGACTCAGGCTCATGATGAAGACATGATGAAGACTCAGGCTCATGGTGAAGACATGATGAAGACTCAGGCTCATGATGAAGACATGATGAAGACTCAGGTTCATGATGAAGACTCAGGCTCATGATGAAGACTCAGGCTCATGGTGAAGACATGATGAAGACTCAGGCTCATGGTGAAGACATGATGAAGACTCAGGCTCATGATGAAGACCCAGGCTCATGATGAAGACATGATGAAGACTCAGGCTCATGATGAAGACATGATGAAGACTCAGGCTCATGATGAAGACCCAGGCTCATGATGAAGACATGATGAAGACTCAGCTCATGATGAAGACATGATGAAGACTCAGGCTCATGATGAAGACATGATGAAGACTCAGGCTCATGATGAAGACATGATGAAGACTCAGGCTCATGATGATGACTCAGGCTCATGATGAAGACTCAGCCTCATGGTGAAGACATGATGAAGACTCAGCCCTCATGGTGAATACATGATGAAGACTCAGGCTCATGGTGAAGACATGATGAAGGCTCAGGCTCATGGTGAAGACATGATGAAGACTCAGGCTCATGATGAAGACATGATGAAGACTCAGGCTCATGGTGAAGACATGATGAAGACTCAGGCTCATTATGAAGACATGATGAAGACTCAGGCTCATGATGAAGACTCAGGCTCATGATGAAGACTCAGGCTCATGGTGAAGACATGATGAAGACTCAGACTCATGGTGAAGACATGATGAAGACTCAGGCTCATGATGAAGACCAGGCTCATGATGAAGACATGATGAAGACTCAGGCTCATGTGAAGACATGATGAAGACTCAGGCTCATGGTGAAGACATGAAGACTCAGGCTCATGATGAAGACATGAAGAAGACTCAGGCTCATGATGAAGACCCAGGCTCATGATGAAGACATGATGAAGACTCAGGCTCATGATGAAGACATGATGAAGACTCAGGCTCATAGTGAAGACATGATGAAGACTCAGGCTCATGATGAAGACCCAGGCTCATGATGAAGACATGATGAAGACTCAGACTCATGATGAAGACATGATGAAGACTCAGACTCATGATGAAGACATGATGAAGACTCAGGGCTCATTATGAAGACATGATGAAGACTCAGGTTCATGATGATGACTCAGGCTCATGATGAAGACTCAGCCTCATGGTGAAGACATGATGAAGACTCAGGCTCATGGTGAATACATGATGAAGACTCAGGCTCATGGTGAAGACATGATGAAGACTCAGGCTCATGGTGAAGACATGATGAAGACTCAGGCTCATATGAAGACATGATGAAGACTCAGGCTCATGATGAAGACATGATGAAGACTCAGGCTCATGGTGAAGACATGATGAAGACTCAGGCTCATGATGAAGACTCAGGCTCATGGTGAAGACATGATGAAGACTCAGGCTCATGATGAAGACATGATGAAGACTCAGCTCACGGTGAAGACATGATGAAGACTCAGGCTCATGATGAAGACATGATGAAGACTGAGACTCACGGTGAAGACATGATGAAGACTCAGGCTCATGATGAAGACTCAGACTCACGGTGAAGACATGATGAAGACTCAGGCTCATGATGAAGACTCAGACTCACGGTGAAGACATGATGAAGACGCAGGCTCATGGTGAAGACATGATGAAGACTCAGGCTCATGATGAAGACTCAGGATCATGATGAAGACATTATGAAGACTCAGACTCATGGTGAAGACATGATGAAGACTCAGGCTCATGATGAAGACATAATGAAGACTCAGGCTCATGGTGAAGACATGATGAAGACTCAGGCTCATGGTGAAGACATGATGAAGACTCAGGCTCATTATGAAGACATGATGAAGACTCAGGCTCATGGTGAAGACATGATGAAGACTCAGGCTCATGATGAAGACATGATGAAGACTCAGGCTCATGATGAAGACTCAGGCTCATGATGAAGACTCAGGCTCATGGTGAAGACATGATGAAGACTCAGACTCATGGTGAAGACATGATGAAGACTCAGGCTCATGATGAAGACCCAGGCTCATGATGAAGACATGATGAAGACTCAGGCTCATGTGAAGACATGATGAAGACTCAGGCTCATGATGAAGACCAGGCTCATGATGAAGACATGATGAAGACTCAGGCTCATGATGAAGACATGATGAAGACTCAGACACTGATGAAGACATGATGAAGACTCAGGGCTCATTATGAAGACATGATGAAGACTCAGGCTCATGATGATGACTCAGGCTCATGATGAAGACTCAGCCTCATGGTGAAGACATGATGAAGACTCAGGCTCATGGTGAAGACATGATGAAGACTCAGGCTCATGGTGAAGACATGATGAAGACTCAGGCTCATGGTGAAGACATGATGAAGACTCAGGCTCATTATGAAGACATGATGAAGACTCAGGCTCATGGTGAAGACATGATGAAGACTCAGGCTCATTATGAAGACATGATGAAGACTCAGGCTCATGATGAAGACTCAGGCTCATGATGAAGACTCAGGCTCATGGTGAAGACATGATGAAGACTCAGACTCATGGTGAAGACATGATGAAGACTCAGGCTCATGATGAAGATCCAGGCTCATGATGAAGACATGATGAAGACTCAGGCTCATAGTGAAGACATGATGAAGACTCAGGCTCATGGTGAAGACATGAAGACTCAGGCTCATGATGAAGACATGAAGAAGACTCAGGCTCATGATGAAGACTCAGGCTCATGATGAAGACATGATGAAGACTCAGGCTCATGATGAAGACTCAGGCTCATGGTGAAGACATGATGAAGACTCAGGCTCATGGTGAAGACATGATGAAGACTCAGGCTCATGGTGAAGACACGTGAAGACTCAGGCTCATGATAAAGACATGATGAAGACTCAGGCTCATGATGAAGACATGATGAAGACTCAGGCTCATGGTGAAGACATGATGAAGACTCAGGCTCATGATGAAGACATGATGAAGACTCAGACTCATGGTGAAGACATGATGAAGACTGAGGCTCATGATGAAGACTCAGGCTCATGATGAAGACTCAGACTCACGGTGAAGACATGATGAAGACGCAGGCTCATGGTCAAGACATGATGAAGACTCAGGCTCATGATGAAGACTCAGGCTCATGATGAAGACTCAGGCTCATGATGAAGACATGATGAAGACTCAGACTCATGGTGAAGACATGATGAAGACTCAGGCTCATGATGAAGACATAATGAAGACTCAGGCTCATGGTGAAGACATGATGAAGACTCAGGCTCATGGTGAAGACATGATGAAGACCCAGGCTCATGGTGAAGACATGATGAAGACTCAGGCTCATGGTGAAGACATGATGAAGACTCAGGCTCATGATGAAGACTCAGGCTCATGATGAAGACTCAGGCTCATGATGAAGACATGATGAAGACTCAGACTCATGGTGAAGACATGATGAAGACTCAGGCTCATGATGAAGACATAATGAAGACTCAGGCTCATGGTGAAGACATGATGAAGACTCAGGCTCATGGTGAAGACATGATGAAGACTCAGGCTCATGGTGAAGACATGATGAAGACTCAGGCTCATGGTGAAGACATGATGAAGACTCAGGCTCATTATGAAGACATGATGAAGACTCAGGCTCATGGTGAAGACATGATGAAGACTCAGGCTCATGATGAAGACATGATGAAGACTCAGGCTCATGATGAAGACTCAGGCTCATGATGAAGACTCAGGCTCATGGTGAAGACATGATGAAGACTCAGACTCATGGTGAAGACATGATGAAGACTCAGGCTCATGATGAAGACCCAGGCTCATGATGAAGACATGATGAAGACTCAGGCTCATAGTGAAGACATGATGAAGACTCAGGCTCATGGTGAAGACATGAAGACTCAGGCTCATGATGAAGACATGATGAAGACTCAGGCTCATGATGAAGATATGATGAAGACTCAGGCTCATGATGAAGACATGATGAAGACTCAGAATCATGATGAAGACCCAGGCTCATGGTGAAGACATGATGAAGACTCAGGCTCATGATGAAGACTCAGGCTCATGGTGAAGACATGATGAAGACTCAGGCTCATGGTGAAGACACGATGAAGACTCAGGCTCATGATGAAGACATGATGAAGACTCAGGCTCATGATGAAGACCCAGGCTCATGATGAAGACATGATGAAGACTCAGGCTCATGATGAATCCTCAGGCTCATGGTGAAGACATGATGAAGACTCAGGCTCATGGTGAAGACATGATGAAGACTCAGGCTCATGTGAAGACACGTGAAGACTCAGGCTCATGATGAAGACATGATGAAGACTCAGGCTCATGATGAAGACATGATGAAGACTCAGGTTCATAATGAAGACTCAGGCTCATGGTGAAGACATGATGAACACTCAGGCTCAGGATGAAGACATGATGAAGACTCAGGCTCATGATGAAGACTCAGGCTCATGGTGAAGACATGATGAAGACTCAGGCTCATGGTGAAGACATGATGAAGACTCAGGCTCATGATGAAGACATGATGAAGACTCAGACTCATGGTGAAGACATGATGAAGACTGAGGCTCATGATGAAGACTCAGGCTCATGATGAAGACTCAGACTCATGATGAAGACTCAGGCTCATGGTGAAGACATGATGAAGACTCAGACTCATGATGAAGACTCAGGCTCATGATGAAGACATTTATGAAGACTCAGACTCATGGTGAAGACATGATGAAGACTCAGGCTCATGATGAAGACATGATGAAGACTCAGGCTCATGATGAAGACTCAGGCTCATGATGAAGACATGTTTGAAGACTCAGACTCATGGTGAAGACATGATGAAGACTCAGGCTCATGATGAAGACATGATGAAGACTCAGGCTCATGGTGAAGACATGATGAAGACTCAGGCTCATGGTGAAGACATGATGAACACCCAGGCTCATGGTGAAGACATGATGAAGACTCAGGCTCATGGTGAAGACATGATGAAGACCCAGGCTCATGGTGAAGACATGATGAAGACTCAGGCTCATGGTGAAGACATGATGAAGACTCAGGCTCATGATGAAGACATGATGAAGACTCAGGCCCATGGTGAAGACATGATGAAGACTCAGGCTCATGATGAAGACATGATGAAGACTCAGGCTCATGATGAAGACTCAGGCTCATGATGAAGACTCAGGCTCATGATGAAGACCCAGGCTCATGATGAAGACATGATGAAGACTCAGGCTCATAGTGAAGACATGATGAAGACTCAAGCTCATGGTGAAGACATGAAGACTCAGGCTCATGATGAAGACTCAGGCTCATGATGAAGACTCAGGCTCATGATGAAGACATGATGAAGACTCAGACTCATGATGAAGACATGATGAAGACTCAGGCTCATTATGAAGACATGATGAAGACTCAGACTCATGATGAAGACATGATGAAGACTCAGGCTCATGATGAAGACATGATGAAGACTCAGATCATGATGAAGACCCAGGCTCATGGTGAAGACATGATGAAGACTCAGGCTCATGATGAAGACTCAGGCTCATGATGAAGACTCAGGCTCATGGTGAAGACATGATAAAGACTCAGACTCATGATGAAGACATGTTGAAGACTCAGGCTCATGGTGAACACATGATGAAGACTCAGGCTCATGATGAAGACATGATGAAGACTCAGGCTCATGGTGAAGACATGATGAAGACTCAGGCTCATGGTGAAGACATGATGAAGACTCAGGCTCATGGTGAAGACATGATGAAGACTCAGGCTCATGGTGAAGACACGGCGAAGACTCAGGCTCATGATGAAGACATGAAGAAGACTCAGGCTCATGATGAAGACCCAGGCTCATGATGAAGACATGATGAAGACTCAGGCTCATGATGAAGACTCAGGCTCATGGTGAAGACATGATGAAGACTCAGGCTCATGGTGAAGACATGATGAAGACTCAGGCTCATGGTTAAGACAGATGAAGACTCAGGCTCATTATGAAGACATGATGAAGACGCAGGCTCATGATGAAGACATGATGAAGACTCAGGCTCATAGTGAAGACATGATGAAGACTCAGGCTCATGGTGAAGACATGAAGACTCAGGCTCATGATGAAGACACAGGCTCATGATGAAGACATGATGAAGACTCAGACTCATGATGAAGACATGATGAAGACTCAGGCTCATGTTGAAGACATGATGAAGACTCAGACTCATTATGAAGACATGATGAAGACTCAGGCTCATGATGAAGACATGATGAAGACTCAGGCTCATGATGAAGACATGATGAAGACTCAGATCATGATGAAGACCCAGGCTCATGGTGAAGACATGATGAAGACTCAGGCTCATGATGAAGACTCAGGCTCATGATGAAGACTCAGGCTCATGGTGAAGACATGATGAAGACTCAGACTCATGATGAAAGACATGTTGAAGACTCAGGCTCATGGTGAACACATGATGAAGACTCAGGCTCATGATGAAGACATGATGAAGACTCAGGCTCATGGTGAAGACATGATGAAGACTCCGGCTCATGGTGAAGACATGATGAAGACTCAGGCTCATGGTGAAGACATGATAAAGACTCAGGCTCATGGTGAAGACACGGCGAAGACTCAGGCTCATGATGAAGACATGAAGAAGACTCAGGCTCATGATGAAGACCCAGGCTCATGATGAAGACATGATGAAGACTCAGGCTCATGATGAATACTCAGGCTCATGGTGAAGACATGATGAAGACTCAGGCTCATGGTGAAGACATGATGAAGACTCAGGCTCATGGTGAAGACACGGTGAAGACTCAGGCTCATGATGAAGACATGATGAAGACTCAGGCTCATGATGAAGACATGATGAAGACTCAGGTTCATAATGAAGACTCAGGCTCATGGTGAAGACATGATGAACACTCAGGCTCATGATGAAGACATGATGAAGACTCAGGCTCATAATGAAGACTCAGGCTCATGGTGAAGACATGATGAAGACTCAGGCTCATGTGAAGACATGATGAAGACTCAGGCTCATGGTGAAGACATGATGAAGACTCAGACTCATGGTGAAGACATGATGAAGACTCAGGCTCATGATGAAGACATGATGAAGAATCAGACTCATGATGAAGACTCAGGCTCATGATGAAGACATGAAGAAGACTCAGGCTCATGATGAAGACATGAGAAGACTCAGGCTCATGGTGAAGACATGACGAAGACTCAGGCTCATGATGAAGACTCAGGCTCATGGTGAAGACATGAAGACTCAGGCTCATGATGAAGACTCAGGCTCATGATGAAGACTCAGGCTCATGATGAAGACATGATGAAGACTCAGACTCATGATGAAGACATGATGAAGACTCAGACTCATTATGAAGACATGATGAAGACTCAGACTCATTATGAAGACATGATGAAGACTCAGGCTCATGATGAAGACTCAGGCTCATGATGAAGACATGATGAAGACTCAGAATCATGATGAAGACCCAGGCTCATGGTGAAGACATGATGAAGACTCAGGCTCATGATGAAGACTCAGGCTCATGATGAAGACTCAGGCACATGGTGAAGACATGATAAAGACTCAGACTCATGATAAAGACATGTTGAAGACTCAGGCTCATGGTGAACACATGATGAAGACTCAGGCTCATGATGAAGACATGATGAAGACTCCGGCTCATGGTGAAGACATGATGAAGACTCAGGCTCATGGTGAAGACATGATGAAGACTCAGGCTCATGGTGAAGACACGGTGAAGACTCAGGCTCATGATGAAGACATGAAGAAGACTCAGGCTCATGATGAAGACCCAGGCTCATGATGAAGACATGATGAAGACTCAGGTTCATAATGAAGACTCAGGCTCATGGTGAAGACATGATGAACACTCAGGCTCATGATGAAGACATGATGAAGACTCAGGCTCATATGAAGACTTGATGAAGACTCAGGCTCATGGTGAAGACATGATGAAGACTCAGGCTCATGGTGAAGACACGATGAAGACTCAGGCTCATGATGAAGACATGAAGAAGACTCAGGCTCATGATGAAGACATGATGAAGACTCAGGCTCATAATGAAGACTCAGGCTCATGGTGAAGACATGATGAACACTCAGGCTCATGATGAAGACATGATGAAGACTCAGGCTCATAATGAAGACTCAGGCTCATGGTGAAGACATGAAGACTCAGGCTCATGATGAAGACTCAGGCTCATGATGAAGACTCAGGCTCATGATGAAGACATGATGAAGACTCAGACTCATGATGAAGACATGATGAAGACTCAGGCTCATGATGAAGACATGATGAAGACTCAGACTCATGATGAAGACATGATGAAGACTCAGGCTCATGATGAAGACTCAGGCAAATGATGAAGACATGATGAAGACTCAGAATCATGATGAAGACCCAGGCTCATGGTGAAGACATGATGAAGACTCAGGCTCATGATGAAGACTCAGGCTCATGATGAAGACTCAGGCTCATGGTGAAGACATGATAAAGACTCAGACTCATGATAAAGACATGTTGAAGACTCAGGCTCATGGTGAACACATGATGAAGACTCAGGCTCATGATGAAGACATGATGAATACTCCGGCTCATGGTGAAGACATGATGAAGACTCAGGCTCATGGTGAAGACATGATGAAGACTCAGGCTCATGGTGAAGACACGTGAAGACTCAGGCTCATGATGAAGACATGAAGAAGACTCAGGCTCATGATGAAGACCCAGGCTCATGATGAAGACATGATGAAGACTCAGGTTCATAATGAAGACTCAGGCTCATGGTGAAGACATGATGAACACTCAGGCTCATGATGAAGACATGATGAAGACTCAGGCTCATGATGAAGACTTAGGCTCATGGTGAAGACATGATGAAGACTCAGGCTCATGGTGAAGACATGATGAAGACTCAGGCTCATGATGAAGACATGATGAAGACTGAGACTCATGGTGAAGACATGATGAAGACTGAGGCTCATGATGAAGACTCAGGCTCATGATGAAGACTCAGGCTCATGATGAAGACATGATGAAGACGCAGGCTCATGGTGAAGACATGATGAAGACTCAGGCTCATAATGAAGACTCAGGCTCATGATGAAGACTCAGGCTCATGATGAAGACATTATGAAGACTCAGACTCATGATGAAGACATGATGAAGACTCAGGCTCATGATGAAGACATGATGAAGACTCAGACTCATTATGAAGACATGATGAAGACTCAGGCTCATGATGAAGACTCAGGCTCATGATGAAGACATGATGAAGACTCAGAATCATGATGAAGACCCAGGCTCATGGTGAAGACATGATGAAGACTCAGGCTCATGATGAAGACTCAGGCTCATGATGAAGACTCAGGCTCATGGTGAAGACATGATAAAGACTCAGACTCATGACAAAGACATGTTGAAGACTCAGGCTCATGGTGAACACATGATGAAGACTCAGGCTCATGATGAAGACATGATGAAGAGTCAGGCTCATGGTGAAGACATGATGAATACTCCGGCTCATGGTGAAGACATGATGAAGACTCAGGCTCATGGTGAAGACATGATGAAGACTCAGGCTCATGGTGAAGACACGGTGAAGACTCAGGCTCATGATGAAGACATGATGAAGACTCAGGCTCATGATGAAGACCCAGGCTCATGATGAAGACATGATGAAGACTCAGGTTCATAATGAAGACTCAGACTCATGGTGAAGACATGATGAACACTCAGGCTCATGATGAAGACACGGTGAAGACTCAGGCTCATAATGAAGACTTGAGCTCATGGTGAAGACATGATGAAGACTCAGGTTCATGGTGAAGACATGATGAAGACTCAGGCTCATGATGAAGACATGATGAAGACTGAGACTCATGGTGAAGACATGATGAAGACTCAGGCTCATGATGAAGACTCAGACTCACGGTGAAGACATGATGAAGTTGCAGGCTCATGGTGAAGATATGATGAAGACTCAGGCTTGATGAAGACTCAGGCTCATGATGAAGACTCAGGCTCATGATGAAGATATATGAAGACTCAGACTCATGGTGAAGACATGATGAAGACTCAGGCTCATGATGAAGACATAATGAAGACTCAGGCTCATGGTGAAGACATGATGAAGACTCAGGCTCATGGTGAAGACATGATGAAGACCCAGGCTCATGGTGAAGACATGATGAAGACTCAGGCTCATGGTGAAGACATGATGAAGACCCAGGCTCATGGTGAAGACATGATGAAGACTCAGGCTCATGGTGAAGACATGATGAAGACTCAGGCTCATTATGAAGACATGATGAAGACTCAGGCTCATGGTGAAGACATGATGAAGACTCAGGCTCATTATGAAAACATGATGAAGACTCAGGCTCATGATGAAGACTCAGGCTCATGATGAAGACTCAGGCTCATGGTGAAGACATGATGAAGACTCAGGCTCATGATGAAGACTCAGGCTCATGATGAAGACATGATGAAGACTCAGGTTCATAATGAAGACTCAGGCTCATGGTGAAGACATGATGAACACTCAGGCTCATGATGAAGACATGATGAAGACTCAGGCTCATGGTGAAGACACGTGAAGACTCAGGCTCATGGTGAAGACATGATGAAGACTCAGGCTCATGGTGAAGACACGGTGAAGACTCAGGCTCATGATGAAGACATGAAGAAGACTCAGGCTCATGATGAAGACATGATGAAGACTCAGGTTCATAATGAAGACTCAGGCTCATGGTGAAGACATGATGAACACTCAGGCTCATGATGAAGACATGATGAAGACTCAGGCTCATAATGAAGACTCAGGCTCATGGTGAAGACATGATGAAGACTCAGGCTCATGGTGAAGACATGATGAAGACTCAGGCTCATGATGAAGACATGATGAAGACTCAGGCTCATGGTGAAGACATGAAGACTCAGGCTCATGATGAAGACTCAGGCTCATGATGAAGACTCAGGCTCATGATGAAGACATGATGAAGACTCAGACTCATGATGAAGACATGATGAAGACTCAGGCTCATGATGAAGACTCAGGCAAATGATGAAGACATGATGAAGACTCAGAATCATGATGAAGACCCAGGCTCATGGTGAAGACATGATGAAGACTCAGGCTCATGATGAAGACTCAGGCTCATGATGAAGACTCAGGCTCATGGTGAAGACATGATAAAGACTCAGACTCATGATAAAGACATGTTGAAGACTCAGGCTCATGGTGAACACATGATGAAGACTCAGGCTCATGATGAAGACATGATGAATACTCCGGCTCATGGTGAAGACATGATGAAGACTCAGGCTCATGGTGAAGACATGATGAAGACTCAGGCTCATTGTGAAGACACGGTGAAGACTCAGGCTCATGATGAAGACATGAAGAAGACTCAGGCTCATGATGAAGACCCAGGCTCATGATGAAGACATGATGAAGACTCAGGTTCATAATGAAGACTCAGGCTCATGGTGAAGACATGATGAACACTCAGGCTCATGATGAAGACATGATGAAGACTCAGAATCATGATGAAGACCCAGGCTCATGGTGAAGACATGATGAACACTCAGGCTCATGATGAAGACATGATGAAGACTCAGGCTCATGATGAAGACATGATGAAGACTGAGACTCGTGGTGAAGACATGATGAAGACTGAGGCTCATGATGAAGACTCAGGCTCATGATGAAGACTCAGGCTCATGATGAAGACATGATGAAGACGCAGGCTCATGGTGAAGACATGATGAAGACTCAGGCTCATAATGAAGACTCAGGCTCATGATGAAGACTCAGGCTCATGATGAAGACATTATGAAGACTCAGACTCATGATGAAGACATGATGAAGACTCAGACTCATTACGAAGACATGATGAAGACTCAGACTCATTATGAAGACATGATGAAGACTCAGGCTCATGATGAAGACTCAGGCTCATGATGAAGACATGATGAAGACTCAGAATCATGATGAAGACCCAGGCTCATGGTGAAGACATGATGAAGACTCAGGCTCATGATGAAGACTCAGGCTCATGATGAAGACTCAGGCTCATGGTGAAGACATGATAAAGACTCAGACTCATGATAAAGACATGTTGAAGACTCAGGCTCATGGTGAACACATGATGAAGACTCAGGCTCATGATGAAGACATGATGAATACTCCGGCTCATGGTGAAGACATGATGAAGACTCAGGCTCATGGTGAAGACATGATGAAGACTCAGGCTCATGGTGAAGACACGGTGAAGACTCAGGCTCATGATGAAGACATGAAGAAGACTCAGGCTCATGATGAAGACCCAGGCTCATGATGAAGACATGATGAAGACTCAGGTTCATAATGAAGACTCAGGCTCATGGTGAAGACATGATGAACACTCAGGCTCATGATGAAGACATGATGAAGACTCAGGCTCATAATGAAGACTTAGGCTCATGGTGAAGACATGATGAAGACTCAGGCTCATGTGAAGACATGATGAAGACTCAGGCTCATGATGAAGACATGATGAAGACTGAGACTCGTGGTGAAGACATGATGAAGACTGAGGCTCATGATGAAGACTCAGGCTCATGATGAAGACTCAGGCTCATGATGAAGACATGATGAAGACGCAGGCTCATGGTGAAGACATGATGAAGACTCAGGCTCATAATGAAGACTCAGGCTCATAATGAAGACTTAGGCTCATGGTGAAGACATGATGAAGACTCAGGCTCATGGTGAAGACATGATGAAGACTCAGGCTCATGATGAAGACATGATGAAGACTGATACTCATGGTGAAGACATGATGAAGACTCAGGCTCATGATGAAGACTCAGACTCACGGTGAAGACATGATGAAGACGCAGGCTCATGGTGAAGACATGATGAAGACTCAGGCTCATGATGAAGATATTATGAAGACTCAGACTCATGGTGAAGACATGATGAAGACTCAGGCTCATGGTGAAGACATGATGAAGACTCAGGCTCATGGTGAAGACATGATGAAGACCCAGGCTCATGGTGAAGACATGATGAAGACTCAGGCTCATGGTGAAGACATGATGAAGACCCAGGCTCATGGTGAAGACATGATGAAGACTCAGGCTCATGGTGAAGACATGATGAAGACTCAGGCTCATTATGAAGACATGATGAAGACTCAGGCTCATGGTGAAGACATGATGAAGACTCAGGCTCATTATGAAAACATGATGAAGACTCAGGCTCATGATGAAGACTCAGGCTCATGATGAAGACTCAGGCTCATGATGAAGACTCAGGCTCATGATGAAGACATGATGAAGACTCAGACTCATGATGAAGACATGATGAAGACTCAGGCTCATGATGAAGACTCAGGCAAATGATGAAGACATGATGAAGACTCAGAATCATGATGAAGACCCAGGCTCATGGTGAAGACATGATGAAGACTCAGGCTCATGATGAAGACTCAGGCTCATGATGAAGACTCAGGCTCATGGTGAAGACATGATAAAGACTCAGACTCATGATAAAGACACGTTGAAGACTCAGGCTCATGATGAAGACTCAGGCTCATGGTGAAGACATGATGAAGACTCAGGCTCATGGTGAACACATGATGAAGACTCAGGCTCATGATGAAGACATGATGAATACTCCGGCTCATGGTGAAGACATGATGAAGACTCAGGCTCATGGTGAAGACATGATGAAGACTCAGGCTCATGGTGAAGACACACGGTGAAGACTCAGGCTCATGATGAAGACATGAAGAAGACTCAGGCTCATGATGAAGACCCAGGCTCATGATGAAGACATGATGAAGACTCAGGTTCATAATGAAGACTCAGGCTCATGGTGAAGACATGATGAACACTCAGGCTCATGATGAAGACATGATGAAGACTCAGGCTCATGATGAAGACCCAGGCTCATGATGAAGACATGATGAAGACTCAGACTCATGATGAAGACATGATGAAGACTCAGACTCCTGATGAAGACATCATGAAGACTCAGGCTCATTATGAAGATGAAGACTCAGGCTCATGGTGAAG
This sequence comes from Champsocephalus esox, assembly GCA_036324585.1. Taxonomy (NCBI): domain Eukaryota; kingdom Metazoa; phylum Chordata; class Actinopteri; order Perciformes; family Channichthyidae; genus Champsocephalus; species Champsocephalus esox. The sequence continues at coordinate 4,926,572 of CM070488.1, forward strand.
ACATGATGAAGACTCAGACTCATGGTGAAGACATGATGAAGACTCAGGCTCATGATGAAGACATGATGAAGACTCAGACTCCTGATGAAGACATGATGAAGACTCAGGCTCGTGATGAAGACATGATGAAGACTCAGGCTCATGGTGAAGACATGATGAAGACTCAGGCTCATGATGAAGACATGATGAAGACTCAGGCTCATGGTGAAGACATGATGAAGACTCAGGCTCATGGTGAAGACATGATGAAGACTCAGGCTCATGGTGAAGACATGATGAAGACTCAGGTTCATGATGAAGACTCAGGCTCATTATGAAGATGAAGACTCAGGCTCATGGTGAAGACATGATGAAGACTCAGACTCATGGTGAAGACATGATGAAGACTCAGGCTCATGATGAAGACATGATGAAGACTCAGACTCCTGATGAAGACATGATGAAGACTCAGGCTCATGATGAAGACTCAGGCTCATGATGAAGATATTATGAAGACTCAGATTCATGGTGAAGACATGATGAAGACTCAGGCTCATGATGAAGACATAATGAAGACTCAGGCTCATGGTGAAGACATGATGAAGACTCAGGCTCATGGTGAAGACATGATGAAGACCCAGGCTCATGGTGAAGACATGATGAAGACTCAGGCTCATGGTGAAGACATGATGAAGACCCAGGCTCATGGTGAAGACATGATGAAGACTCAGGCTCATGGTGAAGACATGATGAAGACTCAGGCTCATTATGAAGACATGATGAAGACTCAGGCTCATGGTGAAGACATGATGAAGACTCAGGCTCATTATGAAAACATGATGAAGACTCAGGCTCATGATGAAGACTCAGGCTCATGATGAAGACTCAGGCTCATGGTGAAGACATGATGAAGACTCAGACTCATGGTGAAGACATGATGAAGACTCAGG